>APFE030677020.1:103944-148409 GCA_000404065.3 Pinus taeda | reverse complement strand
ATTAAATGCGGGTTAACCACTTACAATTATTAATATGGGCTTTATTGACTCTTTACTATGACTCGATCCTACTACATAAATAAGGGGGTTAGGGTGGGACCCTAACAGAGAACAGTTATTGCTGTGTGGGGAAACGGCTACAGCACTAGTACATTGTTGCATTCAGTTACCATGGGATAAAAATAAGATGATACAAGCCCGGAACATTGTGAAGAGACTCCATGAATATGTAGAACATTTCTTGGAGATGCATATAAAACTTCTGAGTCTTTGTGAGCATAGCTCATGGAATCTAGTTAGAGATATCAATGATATTGATATAATCTCTCTCATGCATAAAATATATAGGAACCTAAATGCAAGAAGGATCCTTGTTATAAATATTATTATGAATACCAATATTTAGTACCTGGAAACTGATAAAAATGGCAATGTTTGTACTAATGAAAATAAAACCCACTGGTCAGCTCTACGAAAGAGACTTTGAACCAGGAGAGTCTAGCTCTGCAGAATGCTCTATATTGTTCATCAACCTTACACATTAAATAGAATACATGGTTTTAGGGAGTTAGAACAACATCTTAAGAAATAGAAACTAATTCCTATCTTGAGGCTACGTGAATCAACTCTACCTATTCTAGGATATTATCCATTATCTTCAACACTCCCCCTTAATGGAGAATGGGTTCACATATATGCCTAACATTTCCTTAAACATTTGAAATTTTACTTTTCCAAGAGGCTTAGTGAAAATGTCCGCAACATTATCACATGTATTACAATATTTCAAGTGAATTTCTTTAGATTGCACTTTCTCCCTGACAAAATGGAATTGAGTATCAATATGTTTAGTGTTTTCATGAAACATCAGATTATTGGCCAGCTTGATTAAACTTTGATTGTCACATATGATTGTGACTGTTTGTTCTTCCCCAACATCCTAGAGAAGTCTCCGCAACCAAACCGCCTCGCATGTTGCTGCACACATGGCTTGATACTCTGCTTCTGCTGAGGACAAGGAGACTGTGTTCTGCTTCTTGCTACTCCAAGTGATCACCCCGGATCCAAGACTGAATGCATAACCTGTTATATATCTGCGATCATCTACATTTCTTGCCCAATCTGAATCTGCAAATCCTGCCAGTCTAACATCAGATGGGTCAGTGTAAGTAATTCCATAATCTACAGTACCTTGTAGATACCTCAAAACATTCTTTGCTACATTCCATTGGCCTTCAAGTGACTTAGGCATAAATTGGCTTAACACGCTGACTGCATAAGCCAAATCAGGTCTAGTGGTGTTTAGGTAGATTAGAGTCCTAACTAGTTGTTTGTAAATGTTGCATCCGCCGCTTTTGAGCCATCCTCATACTGCAATTTGATATTCCGCTGCAATGGTACCGGTGCAGACTAACATTGATCGATTCGAAACTTTTCTAACAGGGCTTTGACATACTTTGCTTGAGATAGAAATGTTTGACCTGAATCTTTCTATATCTTGAGACCCAAACAGTATCTGAGTTCACCGAGTACTTCATGTCAAACCTCTGTGACATCTGCTGCTTGATTTAATCAATTAGATATATAGCATCACCTGTAATTATCAAATCATCTACATATAATGAAATTAGCACTATGCACCATTGTTCATCTTTCATGGTGTAAAGATTAGGGTCATTCTTACTCTATGATATCCAACTTGTAGAAAAAATGAGTCAATTTTCTGATACCATGATCTAGGAGCTTGTTTTAGTCCATAGAGTGCTTTCTTCAATCTCTAGACTAAATGTTCTTTTCCCTTCTGGACAAACCCTTCCGGTTGCTCTAAATAAACCTCTTCTTTCAGTTCTCCATTAAAAAATGCAGACTTTACATCTAGTTGGTGCATTATCCAATGTTTCTTAGTAGCTAAAGCAATTAACATTCTGATGGTATTCAATTTAGATATAGGGCCGAAGGTTTCTTCGTAATCTATCCCTTTTTTTTGTGTGTACCCCTTTGCAACCAACCTAGCTTTAAGTTTTTCTACAGTTCCATCTGCATTAATTTTCGGTTTATATAACCATTTGCAACCTATGCCCTGTTTTCCTCTAGGGAGTTCTACCAATTCCCAAGTGTTGTTTCTGATTATTGAATCATATTCCTGTTCCATGGCTATTTTCCATTCATTACTTTCATTTGCTTCTTTATAACTAAATGGTTCAACAACATTCATCATACTAGTTATAAATGCATTTTCCCTATATCTTGCAGGCTTTTGAGCTTTCCTACCTGATCTCCTGAGTGCCTCGGTGGTGGTTTCAAACCTTATTTCTTCCTGCTGCTGTTGTTGTTGCTATTGTTGTTCATCCTCTGCTTTTGTTCGTTGCTGACCCTGATTGTTCTCTGCTTCTTCTTCCTCAAAGTATGGAATGTCCCATCCATCATAGTGCTCATCAAGTTCTTCATTATCCTGCTCATGGAATTTAACATCTCTACTAACAAAGATCTTGTGAGTAGAGGGATTAAATAATTTGTATGCTTTATATGACGAAAAATACCCTATAAAAGTACATATGATGGCTTTCAATTCTAATTTTCTTCTATCTTCCTTTGGTATGTGGGCAAATGCTTTACATCCAAATATTCTTAAGTGTTTTACTGTAGGCTTATATACATATAAAGCTTCAAAAGGGTTTTTAAACTCAAAACTTCTTGTAGGACTCCTATTTTTTAAATAAACCGCAATATTCACCGCTTCAACCCAAAAACCATTTGAAAGATTCTTACCTTTCAGCATACTTCTCGCACATTCCACCAAAGTTCTGTTCTTCCTTTCTGTTACTCCATTTTACTATGGAGTATGGGGTATAATAAACTGCTGCAAAATTCAATGATCTTCACAATATCTGATGAGTTCATCTTTCCTGTATTCTCCCCCTTAATCAGAGCAGAGAATTTTTATCTGTTTCCCTATTTGTCTTTCAATCATATTTTTAAACTGCTTAAAGTATTCGAATGTATGACTCTTCTTACTTAAGAAATACACCCAAGAAAACTTCGTACAGTCATCAATAAATAATAGGAAATACACTGCTCCTCCTAATGATTTTGTCTACATGGGACCACAAAGATCTATGTGCACTAACTCCAGTATATCCCTCTGTTTCTTTTCTACTCTAATAGGAATTCTTCTCTATGCATTTTCCTAAAGTACAAACATCACAATCATTATGTACTTGCTTTAGCATAGGAAGATCTCTTACCATCTCTTTCCTCTGTAATAACAACAAATCATTGTAATTGATGTGGCCGAATCTCTGGTGCCAAAGCTCTTCTGTAGTCAGGCTCGCTGCTATCAATGCTCAAACCGGTGCAGGTCTCACATCCAACTTGTACAGTCCTCCTGTTCGGATCCCTGTAGCAATTGTCTTCATGCTATCTAGCAGATCCTTAATGTAACAATTAGATTTTAAAAATTCAACTTTCAAATCTTGATCTGTAATCATTGATATAGAAATTAAGTTCTTTGTTATCCCAGGCATATACATAACATTATAGATTTGTTTGATATTACCATCAGGTATAATGACAGAAACTTTCCCACGTCCTTTGATTTGATGACTTTTGTCATCTTCTAGGTAAATTTGTGCGCCTTCACTGATCTCTTTAAAATCCTCCAGCGAATGCTTGTTCCCTGTCAAGTGTGTTGACGCTCCTGAGTCTACATACCAAATGTCTGCATAAACGTTTTCATCACAATCTGCCATGAACAATCTCAAATTCTGCACCTGATCATTATTCGCGAGATGACCTACATGTCTCTTTGGCTTCTGTTGTTTTCCATGATACTTCTTTTTCCTACATTCCCTGGCAATATGACCCAATTTTCCGCAATAAAAAATTTGGTTTCAGAGTAGTTTTTATTCGAGTGCATACCTTGGGTCATATTTGGCCGTTTATGTGTACTTGCTCTGTTTCGCTGTTGTGGACCTCCTTTCCCTTTGTAGAAATTCTTCCTCGCCACCAATGCAAGATCGGCACTCTGGGGCTTAAGAGTCGATCTCCTCTCTTCTTCCTGCATTAGTATACCTGTCAGCTCTTCAAAATGCGGGATCTTTTCTCTGGCATTAATCCCAGCGATGAACATTTGATAATCATCAGTGACACCATTCATTGTAATGGTCACAAGAGCTGTATCATCCATTGTATGACCAATATCTGATAATTTGGTTTTCAGATCCTTGATCCTTGCTACAAATGAAGCAATCGTTTCATTCTCCTCCATTTCATGGACAAGATTTTACTCTTGAGGAACAAAAGACAATTTGAATTTTTGATCTCGTAGAGTTCCTTCAGAATTCTCTAGATTTTGTTTGCTGACTTACCTTTTCTAATGTGCGGTATAATGCAGTCTTTCACTGACATCTTTAACATTGTCCTTTCTTTGCTTTCTCGTTTCTCCCAATCTGGGACCGATGCTGATCCAGCCGCGGGCCTCCGCTCATCTCCATTCACTATCGTCCAAGCACTCTGCGCTTCTAGCAGAGTCTGCATCTTGAACTTCCAATTTGCATAATTGGAACCATCGAGCTTGTTATGCTCGTTCATGCATGCTTCAAAAATATTGTTATTCATCTTGGTGATTTAGAAAAAAAAATTGATAGGTAAAAGATGTTAAATTCACTCCAGATCTGTGATAGAGACAGATCACTGTTGTTTGATCTCGCAGCACACGTGCAGATCATAGTGGCTTTCTTCTCAGCCTCCAAACAACCTCCTGTTGTCAGTTACAGCCTTGTTCTTGGCTTTCCCACTCAGCTTCTCTAATAGCTACAACTTTGTTCTTAGCTCCCCCATGCAGTTTCTTTGATTTACATGATCGTTGCAGATATTCGCCCAATATGCGAGATGGTCGCAGAAATACACCAATTTTCTGAGATGTGTCGCAGGTATATGCCCAATATTCGAGACGGTTGCAGTTTTTCATCAATTTTTTGAGACCGTCACAGCTGTACACTGGAAAACTGCGACGATCGAAAAATAAAAATTTTGAGAAGTGTAATAGTGCTATCGTCGCGGCTATCCACTCAAAACCTGCAACGATTTCAGTTCAAAGAACCACCCACCAGCCAATGTACAGGTTCCTCAGCCCTGACGCTTTGATACCATTATAAAAATGGCAATGTTTGTAGTAATGAAAATAAAACCCACTAGTCAGCTCTATGAAAGAGAGTCTGAACCAGGAGAGTCTGGCTCTGCAGAATGCTCTACATTGTTCATCAACATTACACATTAAATAGAATACATGGTTTTAGGGAAGTTAGAACAACATCCTAAGAAATAGAAGCCAAATCCTATCTTGAGGCTACGTGAACCAACTCTATCTATTCTAGGATATTCTCCATTATCTTCAACAGAAACCAAGCACATAAACACTTATCTGATAGCCCACCACTTGGTAATCTTTGAATATGTATATATACCAAAGTAATGGAGATGGTTAAGCCTCATAGGTCACAACTTCTTAACCACTGTTATATTTGAATATAAACTCAACTATCATGCAACTTTCTAAGTTTCTAACAATTGTGTTGCTAATTGACAATTCTATTTAGTATTAAATTAACATTGTAAATGGATACAATAAAATACACCTAATTTTGTTACATTATAATCTTTTTGCTATGACCTGTGACATGTTGTGCTTCAGTCTTATATCCCTGCAAGATTGGTTGGTTGCTTCTTGTAGTTAGTCCATGTGCGTCTTCTATTTGCAGTATCATCTAACCATAAAACATATGGAAGCCTTAGCATATATTCCTCTAAATTATTGATCATTGACTCGATGTAATAACTGTTAAAGGACTGGCTTACACATCCATTTTCCACCCTCTAGCTCACCACCATGGACATGTATAATCGTAAGGATAGTGTGATAATGACAATGATAGTGTGCTCTCTTATTTATCTGCTTTGTTGGGAGATGTTGATGTTCATCAATGATTTTAAAGTTCCACAAGCCATTGTGGGTGTCTTCTTATCCCCGACTCCACTCATACATATGTCACATGACTTGGCCCATGAACCTGCAAGAAGAAACACAAAAAAAAATCGCCTTCCTTCCTCCAAAGCAAAGAGGGCCTCCTAGATAGTCTTTATGACAACTCACACGTCACATCACAATTTATTGTTATAACTTATGCATTAAAAGGGATTAGAGATTATGATAACTTACGCATTAAAAGGAATTTTCTCTAAGCATATGAGCTTTGGGCCTTTTAATGAGCAGAGATTTTGGAGTTAGTCCATATATACGTATGCCCACGTACATGGCCCGAATATTATGACTTTTTAGTTCAAGCTTTTTATTTGAAAAGTTTTCTATCCTACGACATATGAAGTATGCTCCTTTTTCATTATTGCAAAGTCTTTAAAAAAAAAAAACTAATAGGCCCACTCTTGACTCCTTTCATTGAAAAGAAGATTTTGTTGTGATATTTGGGGCCTCGAATATGTGCCTATATTATTGTGTCTTGGCCCTTTCCCTCTTTTTTGTTTATTTTATAGGAGCTAAACACAAAAAATCAATGGTGTCTCTCTTTTGTGTCTTGACCCTTTACCTTTTTTTCATTTATTTCATAGGTAGTAAACACAAAAAACCAATGGTGTCTCTCTTTCTTGTAGTTCTACATATTCTCGTAATTTACGCAGGCTCCAAATTCATGAGTCGAAGAACCACAAAATGCCGAGAAGGATTTGATATTATCGAACTCCATGGATAACAATAGGTGCATATATGTTGTTTAATGCATTTCCCACTGTGCATGTGGGAAATGCTAATGTTTTAAAATATAAAAGGGCTTCGCACAAAAAATAACTATGCAGGAAGCGAAGGTTGTCAAACCCTTGTACATACCAACATGCAAGGTGACCACTTGCCTAATGGTGTTGTTGTCTTCAAGGGCTTTTCGACACTGACATAAATATAAAAATGATATACTATACGTGGCCATGATGCATGTGGGAAATTTCCTTTTTAAAGCTCTGGATTGTAGAACACACAAGACTAGAAACCAAATCAAATGTATATTAATCAATCTCAAAGAATTGTGTACATGTTGTACACATAAATACATATAGGAAACTGTTGAATTAGTTCCTGGGAGTTCTTGGACTCCAACAAGTACCCAAGGTTAATCATGAGGATTAGCTATCTAACAATCCCCTCTTAATTCAAAAGGATATACCAAAGTCCAAGAACGAAAGCTCAAAATGCAAAAATGCATCTCAGCCAAGAGCTGAATGTCTGTCAGAAAATGGTTTTTAAGGATGACCACAAACCAATATGGGAGAACTCAAGGTCTCAACCAACACTAGCTCTAGAACCTTCATAGTGGTTCTTAGAACAACAAAAAATGTGGTTTTAAGGTGACCACAAACTCTGGAACTATCACAACAATTCCTCGAACAATTCCAAACATGGAAGTGCTCAATCAACTCGATCAACTCAACTCTGACTCAGGCTTGCTTAACATCTCGAACTCGAACCTGTAACAGACCATTAAGTATTCCCCCCTTGTCAGTACAAGGCGAGAAGTACTTTTCATCGCTGCAAGGCTGGTCATCACTCTGAAACATATTCTTCAATATGCTTTGTAAATCTACTTGGCTGTTTTGGTCCAATCCCAAGAAGCAACCCATCCAAAATTTATCTTCTATCTTGCAGTAGACTTCCTTCTAGAACATCTATTTGTATGATGATTTCACTTTCCGCAATGCTCACACGGTTGAAGATCAAAACATTGATCTTTCATATGTCCAACTTTGTTACATTGTTGGCACCTATCAACTTGTTCTAAAACAACACCGTCTAGAAATCCAACGCTTCAGAATTGTATCATGTGAAAAGATACATCTAGAATATCATCCTTGTAACTTAGACCAGTTCTGTGTTTATTGTGTCTAATCTCTTCCCATGACCTTATGAAAGTTTTGGGAATATCAGGTTTCTCATAAGAACTTTCAATTTCATTTCTTTTTGAAACCACTGCATTACTCTGATTATTTTCTAATTGATGATCAGGCTCAAACAAACTATTATTCTGAACAAGAACATGGTCATAATTCTTCTTATGCAGTTCTTTTTGCTGAAACTGGGATTCTAGCTCCAAAAATTCAATTTTTCTTTTCGCATTTTGCAAACAGGAGTGGATGTGAGAAAGTGTGTCCTCGCTGACGTAGACACTATTATGAACTGTGGATGACATTAAACTGCGTAATAACTGCACAAATTATCAAATTTGGCCATTTTCTCCAACAACCAACTTTGAAAAATAGGGTGTCGGCTACCATTGAAAATGCACCCAATATAAACAAATTTACAATAAATTAACCGAGTGTCGGGTTCAACTGAAAATGCACCCATTTACAAAGAAGATTCAAGAATAAAGAGATTATATAGTTGCAACTACACAATTAGGAACTTTTATCTTTACTCCATACAATGAATACCATGAAAGCTCAAGTTTGTTGTTAGTTATATCCAATATGCATGAGTTGCAAATTTATCAAATAGTGACATGCTCAGGGTCGCCAACCGATGTAAACTGCAATCATGTTGACAACCTCCAAAATACTGAAATCATGTTCACAACCTCCAAAAATATCTCCCAAAATTAGCTTTAAAAATAAATATCTTTCAAAATTGTCTCTATAAAAATTTGAACTTGATCTTCAATAGACCAAATAACTATATGTACTTCACCAACCACAATGCCATTTTCCCTTCTTGATTTTATATTCATAAACTCTACCTCCAAAAATATCTCCCAACATTAGCTTTAAAAAAAATATCTTTCAAAATTGTCTCTATAAAGATTTGAACTTGAGACCTTCAATAGACCAAATAACTATATAATCTTCACTAACCACAATGTCATTTTCCCTTCTTGATTTTATATCCATAAACTTTGTTATTTAAATTTCAACAAAAACAAAATTAAAACTTGATGTCATTCCCAGAAGCTCATTTTCTCCCCTTGCCACCAATCAAAATTACTCCATTTAATGAAAATAAGAGAAGGAATGAGCAAGCTTTACCACTTCTTTTATCTTGGCTCCTTTTACGTATAGTTTGTTGGTTGAATATAATATTTTTATTAGTGAATTTTACGTTTGAACATTATGACAGCATCCTGGGAGTTACTCCTTACTCCTGGGTATTTTTTATTCCTTTCTCCATTTAAAGAAAACTTTCATAGCTTTCTCAAAAATTAGCGTTCACATTAGAAATTTTTATTTAAATATTTTTCAAATTTCACCACAATTTAATGTGAATGCCATTTTGTTGGGTCTTTAATTTGTCATTATTATTATCACTTCTTAACATCCATTTCATCTATTTCTACTATTATTTTATCACATTATTTACCATAATTTATTATATAATTCCATTTCATAATTAATTATGCTCTTGTAGATAAGTAATATTTGTTCTCCTTTATTTTTAATAAATTGATGATTATTATGAGTGATATTGCTAATAATGGTTTATAGATAAATTTGTTATAACATCACTCATGATTTTAGCCTCCAAGTTCTCTTGCAAATTGCAAATCTGATCTTCAACGCATAATCAAATATTCCAACCCAGAATTTCGCTGGAATAAAACGTGACAATTTTGCATTGGACATTTTGGGAAAACGCAAAAGAATATTAAAAATCCAAGACATGGGTTTTGTTCACAACGGACCAAATTAGTTTCTTTCTGAGCAGTTTTCAGAAATTTGGTTTGTATTGGGAGAAAAGCAAAGTTCTTCGAAGGATATATTTGCATATTTTCTGTTTTGGCCGGTTGCCAAATCGCCCCAATTGCAATGATCAAATTCGACTTGTTCCAGCTGAATCATGGTGGAAAGATCTCTCAGATCTCATCTTTCTTTTGTAATCAATCTTGTTGTAAATTCCCCTTTTCTATTTGCATATTTAAAAGACACAAATCATAGAGAATGGGAGAGGTAGGGGAGCAGATCAGATATTGAAGGTTTTGCTTTGAGAGTGTAACCCGAGACTTCTGTATTTTCATTTTTATTAATGCAATATTGATATTTTGATTATCTAACCTTCGATCCTTTCTACCACAACCCTTATCAGGGAGTTGGGCCCACTCTTCTGATCAAGTGCTGTGTGGTTCTTTTGTATGTATGTTGTTTTATTTATGGTGTTATTTCCTTATTGTTGTTACAGATTTTCATAGATTGTTGTAAATACCTTTTTAAGTTCCGTGATTTAATTTCTTTTACTGTTACAACGATGCTTTAGTTTCTTAGTCGCGAACCCTTGGTTGATGTAAGATTGTAACCTTGCTCCTGCATATACCTTGCGCGTTACCTTGAAAAATGTTAACACCTAGATTCATGAATTAATGTAGGAAACGGGATTGAATGATTTTTTCATACTCGGACACCAACATTTTGGCGTTGTTGTCGGGGAAGGCTAACAAGGTGCAAGACACGATCTGTATTGATCAGAGGGTCAATCTCTCGTCCTAGGGAGAGAATGAGTTCTCTCACTCTGCTCCAGGTCTTGAGTGTAATCATTTCTTTGTTTTGTTGTTTCTCTTTCATGTTTTTCCCGTTTTTATCTTTAGGCCAATCTTTCGTCCTGCAAAGGAAATGGTCTTTTGACGCCTTGCTCCAGGTCTTGAGCTTAAATTTTTCCTGCATTTTTGTTTGTTTTGATTTTGAAAAATCTAATCTCTCGTTTTGAGGAGGGAATGGTCCTTTGACACCCTACTTCAAGTCCTGAGCTTTAGATTTCCTTGTGTGCATTCTTTTTTTGGTTGGTTTCTTGTCCTAGGGAGGGAAGGGTCCTTTGACACCCTGCTCTACGCCCTGAACCCTAGGTTTCTTTTTCTTTAGTTGTTTCCATTTCCACTTGATCTCTCGTCCTGGGGAGGGAATGGTCTTTTGACAACCTGCTCTAGGTCCTGAGCATTGTGACCAAATATCGACATTTTCACTACACCAATTTGCATGAACAGATATCCAAACAAAAGGGGCAGAGAAAGGCCCTCAAAACTCACAGGTGGAAGTCAAGGATGAAAGCAACAACATAATTTGGAACCTGGTCGAAGAACTTCATGATATAACTATGGGAAATCAAGACTATAATGAAGATTGGTTTCACTCTATTGTTTGCTTGCAACGTCACTCCCTACTTCAACAATTCTTGTCACTATCTTTAACAAAGAAATTGGTCTCTCATACCTTAGTATTTATTGACATGCATTTCTCAAATTCGGGTGTGTACACACTTGAGGCTTTATTTCAAAAATGGTTCCATGGGAAGTGCTCTTATATGTAAGTATACCTTATTTTTCAAGGTAGAGTAGGTTAGTGTAAAAAATAAGATAAATAAGTACATAAATAAATAAATTTCTTTACATGTAGAAAGAATTATGTTTGCTGCAACTTGCTGAGTATATCAATATCAGTGGTAAATATTTGAATTTAATTGTATATGTAGATGTATTATATTGAAAATCAGATTTCTATAAACATTCATCATTGTTTCGAAAAAATATTGCTTTATTATCATATCTTATGGCATGTGGGCTTGATAAAACCACTAAAATCACAGTCATTACAGTCATGTTTTGAGGGAAAAAATGGGCATAATTTCAAAACTTGTTTGTATCCTAAGTAGCCATTTATTTCTACTCTCTAATCCAATTTGAATCACTCAAATTGGATTTGAAACGAAAAGGTTATGACTAAAACATTGATAGTATGCCTAGTAGGCAGCTCAGAAACATAGTTGGGACAATCAACTTTTGGAGGCCTAAATGACTACATTTTATAAACTTGTTTCTATGGTATATCACCCTATAATCTAGTTTACAATGCAATTTGAATCACCCGATTTTGATATTATATGAAAAAGTTATGACCCAAACACTGACCGTCTATCGTAATAAACACCTTTAAAACTTTGTTTTTCCGACTATTCCTTCGCACATTTGACCCATCAATACTGCATGATTTCAAAAATTGTTTCTATTGAATATATTTACATGAATCTACTTTAATCTACAATTTGAATCGGTTCAATTCGTTATCAAACAAAAATGTTATGCTTAAAATATCAACTGTTGGTCTAAGTTGGGAAATCGAAAATGACTCTATTATGCAGGTTGTTCTAAGTAAATTGGACATATCATATCATGGAATTTTTAAAACCTGTTTCAATTGGAGATATCCCTATTAATTCACTTTCATTTAGCTTTGGAATCACTCAAATCAGATGAAAAACAAAAAGGTTATGATTAAAATACTGCTGGTTAGTATGGTTGGCCACCGCTCACCTGTAGGCAATAAATTAACTCTACTTTGTCATTTGTTTTCCATGGATTTCTTTTACAGAATAAACTACTTATTATTTTTTTCATATTTATTGGGTTTAGAGAGCCCGGTCACCTCTCTTCTTCCATGATTATATGTTTTATTGTAGGTAGATGCTCATTTTTTTGCAAGTCCCAAGAGAATAAAGGAAGTCAATTTGTTTTTGAACGAGTGATTATTGAAGGCAATGATAATGAAATAATAGATTTTCATCCAAACATCTATTAAGAAATCTATTATCATATAATTTTGATTCTTTCGTGGTGGCATGGAAATTGATCATAAGAGTTTGTTACAAAATTATTCCCGTTATTTCTCACCAACAACATGAAGACCTTTTCATTACCTAATGGATTCATAATAGGAGAAATAGAGAATTGATTTCCATTTGAATATCCATGTTATTTCTGCCAAAACATTTTTCCATTCATTTACCATTGACAGATTGTTGTTTCTAGAAATATATTGATATTCCTTTAGGAAACAACATTGCTGCAGTGAAAATCATAGCCGTTGCAACATAAGTTATTTATTTATTTATTGCTTTTCAATAAAATTGTTGTTTCTTTTATGATTTCTCTCATGATTTTTTCAGGTGTTCAAAGTCACAAATTTTGTTCTTTCATCAAAATAAAAGGAAGTTTTGAAGTTTCATGATGTTGCTCCATATTTATCCATTTGTTCCAGAGTCTTATAAGTATATGGTTTCCTCAAATCCATTGGATGTTGTTACTTTGCCATTGTTGTTACTCTCGAAATTTTTGTAAATGTCGAATGTTGTTACTCCTTGGGTGCTGTTACTATGTCGCTGTTGTTACTCTAAAAAATTTTCTACGTGCCGGATGTTGTTACTCCACCGATGTTGTTACTCCTAAAAATTTTCTTAGTATTGGATGTTGTTACTCCTTGGACGTTGTTACTCCCGAAAATTTTCTAAGTGTCGGGTGTTATTACTTTGCTACTGTTGTTACTCCTTAAAATGTTCTAAGTGTCAGACGCTATTACCCTTTGGACGTTGTTACTCCGTCGATGTTGTTACTCTTTGGGTGCTATTACTCTGCCGATGTTGTTACTCCCGTAAATTTTCAAAGTATTAGAGGTTGTTACTCCTTGGATGTTATTACTCCACTGCTGTTGTTACTCCCAAAAATTTTCTAAGTGTCGGATGCTGTTACTCTTTCAATGCTGTTACTCTCGAAAATTTTCTAAGTGTCGGATGCTGTTACTCCTGAAATTTTTCGAAGTGTCAGATATTGTTACTCTTTGGGTGCTATTATTTTGTCGCTGTTGTTACTCTCGAAAATTTTATAAGTGTCGGATGTTGTTACTTTTTCAGTGTTATTACTCCTCTGATGTTGCTACTCCATGGTGAAATTTTTTCTAAGAACCTGGTGTTGTTACTCCACCCACGCTGATACTCCGCCAAGGTAAGTCACCAGGTATGTCCCCAATCGACTCCTTGTATTTGATTCACATTTCACTTATGATATGACCAACCAAGACCAAGGACGGTCATACCTCAGTTTGGGGGAGAGGTTTTGCATTTAATAGAAAATGTTTCATAATGATGTCATGTCATCATTGCTATTAAAATCTTGTGTCAACTCGTACATCTCACAATTATTACCACTGTAATCCATAACATATTGTAACTCCTGCTTATCCACACATTGGAATTTGAATCATGCACGACGACATTAACTTGGTGAATGGGAAATACTTTTAAGTGTCTAGGTCCTCTTTGACATAATGATTGGGTAGCCAATTTGTCTTTGTTTATCTATAAACATAATCTTATGTTTAAGGAATAATTATGCAAGGATAATTTCATCATGCCAACTTTCAACTTTCCTAATTTGTGAGGTCCCTAATCTTGTAAAATTTATGATGATGACTACAAAACTGTACTTAAATCTTTCCTTCATTATCTAATGAACTATTCCTTAACCCCGATCTTACAAAGAAAAATATATTTATCAATACTCATTTGAAGGTTATTAGTTTTTGAGAAGAAAAATTACCCAAGTTGAAAATAGTTACTACAAAACGTTTTATGCCATCCCTAGCTCTTAAGGAGCTAGCATGCCACCCCATCAATTAAGTAATATTTTCTTGATTAACAATAACCATAGTTGAATTTTAAACGTAAATAGTCAACTAGAGGATGGGAGGTCTCATCACGAGCCGACCTACCATGATCATAGGTCCTAATAGAGTGACATTACTGCTACTGGTCACCAAGCCAGGGTAATGGCCTTCGATCATAAAATTGAACGACAAGAGGTCTCATCACGAGCCGACTTTTTCATTTTTGTTAGCTCCCGTGAATGGCATTGTTATTAACTGATTACCAAGCCAGAAGAACGATCTTCAGTAGACATTTAAGTAAATTGAAATGATTTTGTAACTATGTGCTTATTTCTAATAGATGAGACACTCGTATCTCAATGGGTTAAAAAGGCATCCCTATCGAGGCTATGGACATCTACTGGCAACAGTGGCCATACTTATGGTATAGAGGTTAATTCAATACTATGATCTACTTTGTTACCTTGTTTTCTCAAAACTAACTGTCGATAAAGCCACTGTTGCATATATAAGGTTTGTTAGAACTCATGGTTCATGGGGTAATATTTAATCAATTCTTAGATAATGGTGGTTACATTTTATATCTATTAGTGAGTTATAAATATTTACTTTACATGTTAGGGATGAAACTTTTAGGATATTTGAAATTTGACATTTTGTATCATCTAATCTATCATTATTTTATTCTACAGGTTTCAGATCTTTAACCAAAGATAATTGCTTTGCCCAATCAATCTCTATTTAATCCTGGCTTAACAACACTACTATTATTTTGGGGTAGGATAAATAGACCTAATTCTGATTCTAGTCCTGATGAATAACTGATTGAGGATACTCATGAGATGTGTTATAGAAATCTTGATGACAGGGAAACTAATGAGTTTGGGGGAAGGAAATCTTGCTACACTTTCTGATTACTTTCTTTTAGCGTGCATGTCTTCCACCTTCCACATCACTTTCAACATCAACTCAGCATACATTAACTTCAACAAATATCAATCCATACATGTCATTCCACATTTTTATGGAAGTAAAACTTGAGGTAAAATAACATAAGTTTTAATTTATTAAAATTTTAGGAGAATGTCATGAAGAAACCACTGAGCATAATCATTCATATTTTTCAACCATTATTTCCCCTTCTTGGTTAATACAATGGCATTGGGTTGCATGAAGACATGCATCATATTCAGTTTGGGGGTGATGTTGGGTCCCTAGTTTGTCATTATTATTATCACTTTTTAACATCTATTTCATCCATTTCTACTATTCTTTTATTACATTATTTACCATAATTTATTATATAATTCCATTTCATAATTAATCATGCTCTTGTGGATAAGTAATATTTGTTCTCTTTTATTTTTAATAAATTGATGATTATTATGAGTGATATTGTTAATAATGGTTTATAGATAAATTTGTTATAACATCACTCATGATTTTAGCCTCCAAGTTCTCTTGCAGATTGCAAATCTGATCTTCAACACATAATCAAATATTCCAACTCAGAATTTCGCTATAATAAAACGTGATAGTTTTGCATTGGACATTTCGGGCAAATGGAGAAGAATCTTAAAAATCCGAGACATGGGTTTTGTTCAAAATTGACCAAATCAGTTTCCTAAGGGGTAGTTTTCAGAAATTCAGTTTGTATTGGGAGAAAAGCAAGGTTCTTCAAAAGATATATTCGCAGATTTTCTGTTGTGGTCGTTTTCAAAATTGCCCCAATTGCAATGACCAAATTCGACTTGATCCAATTGAATCATGATGGAAAGATCTCCCAGATCTCGTCTTTATTTTGTAATCAATCTTGTTTTAAATTCTCCTTTGTTGTTTGCATATTTAAAAGACACAAATCAAAGAACATGGGGGAGGTAGGGGAGCAGATCAGATATTGAAGGTTTTGCTTTGAGAATGTAACATGAGACTTCTGTATTTTCATTTTTATTAATGAAATATTAATATTTTGATTATCTAGCTTTCGATCCTTTATACCACAACCCTAATCAGGGAGTTGGGCCCGCCCTTCTGATCAGGTGCTGTGTGGTTCCTTTGTATGTATGTTGTTTTATTTATGGTGTTATTTCTTTACTGTTGTTACAGATTTTCATAGATTGCTATGAATACCTTTTTAAGTTTTGTGATTTAATTTCTATTACTGTTACAACGATGCTTTAGTTTTTTAGTCACGAACTCTTGGTTAATGTAAGATTGTAACTTTGCTCCTGCATATACCTTGCACGTTACCTTGAAAAATGTACGCACCTAGATTGATGAATTAATGTAGGAAATAGGATTGAATAATTTGTTCATGCTCGGACGCCAACACATTTCTTCCATGCTTACCGACTTCTTCTACGTTATACCTCTCTCTGTTGCAAGCTTCACATAGTTAGTTACTCACTGGTCTGATATTTCACTGCAAAATTCTCACAGGCCCTTCACACTCTGCTGCAATCTACATCCACCCAATATATAAATAGACAAAATCTCTTTTTTAAATCCAGAACAACCAAAAAATTGACCACTCTTCAATTAAAAATTTAATTCAAACCACCAAAAACTATATATCTTTCGTTTTAAGTATCTTTCATAAATCCTTGAGTAAAAACTTTGTATCCTTCAAAAAGATTTCAGTAAAAACTCCGGTTTGCAGTAAATGTAAATATTATCCTTCAGAAACTTTAGTTACTATGATTAAACTCTTGTTTACTATCGTAAATGCAAATACTATCATTCAGGCATTTTACTATGATTAAACTTGTGTTTACTGTAATAAATGCAAATAATATCCTTCAGAAATTTTATTGTGAATGCAAATACTATCTTTCAAAAATTTCACTATAAGTAAACTCTCATTTGACACAGTAAATGCAAATAAAGCCTCTCAAAATTAAAATAACAAGCGGCCCTTGGGTGCATGGAACTTAGACTTTTAGCAAAGAATCCAACAACTATTGGTATTCGACTTAGTATTGGAATTTTTTATTGAGAACAACAAGCACTGAAAACTACAACATGTATTCTAACTTCCAAGGATATGTTAAAAAAAAAATATGCCACTGAATTTCTCCAATTGTATTTCATTATGACTAAAAGATATAAAACTTACAGAGAGTCAATAGTTTGGATGTCCCACTGGGCTAACCTTATGTTGCATTCAACTATCCTCACAACCTTCATGCTCTGCGTCTCCTTTATGCCATAGACTTCAAATACATGGAGTTTAGAAACAACTCAACCAGGGCTCAGATAACGTTCAAATTAACCTCTGAAGTCTTAGATTCATTCTTTTTGATAGAGCAAATTAACCATAGTCTATGGGACCACTGGCTTCCCTACTTTTTTCCTTTTGTAATTCAATCCTTTTATTATTCAAAAGACAATGTCAAGGAACTGATGTTAACATACTATTGTCACTGTCTCTGATGTCTCTGAAAGCATCACATTCCAAAATGAAATGGTTTTTGGATTCCATTGCCCCAGAAGTTTAAAGAGTACACACCTGTTCTTCCCAAGCTTCTTTAGGTCTTTTACACCAACCTCTTCATAGGTTCAACAATTATTGAAGAGCGTTGAAATTGAGTTGATCTTTTGGGAACCTTATCAACGATGGTTAATATAGTCTTATGGACGTTTGGAAAAATGTCCAATCCACAAATATGTTTTTAAGTCGGATGCACATGAGAACACTTCCAAGAAATAGGTTGGATTGATATATGGCTCTGTTACACAAGTTCTTCTATCAAATTTTAAGACACATTGTGTTCTAGTTATTGCATGCCCTTGACCTATGTTTGGTGCAAGACAGTCTAGAGAATGGTTTTTGGAGGCACAAAAAGCCCGAGAACGTCAAACTATGATGTGAGTCTCTTGCTCGATGAACCACTACGGTGACTCTTTTATAAAATTAGAAAGGCAGAAATATTCTCTTATGTTGATAATCACTTATGATATTCTTGTAGTCTTATTAACTTTATTTATGTTCTTCTTTTATCTTCTTTTTATCAAGCAATCATCAAATCAAAACATGAAGATCAACGACACTAGATATAGGCACTCAGTCAGGGCTAAAACCCCTTTATAGTGGAAAACCCAATCAAACTCTTACACTAACAGACTCAAATCAAATTTGAGACAATTCAAGACCTTAGACTAAACCAAAATATCTTCCTCCTCCACCAAGTTAGCCTTCCAAGATGTTTATGTAAATTTCAATAGTCTCTTCTTCTCTAGCAAATTCAACCCAACAATAGTCCAAAATTTCAGGCCCCAACTTCCAGATTTTCGGCCCTACTACAAATATGAATTTTTTGCCTTCCCAGTAGCTTCAAAATTTCACGCGTGAGTCAAAGAGGGAGAAAAATAACTTCTTTCTTGACAAATGTTTCCTTCTTCGCTAGGATTTTCTCCTTCTTGGGAATTTCGCTCTTCTTTTTTGCCTCCAACTACTACAGATCAAACTTCTTTGTTGGTTCTAAAAATGAGATCGAATAACTACCAATATATAGTGAATATGTGAGGTTGAATTCCCTTGATGAGGTCGGCTTGGTGTAGGAGGCCTAAATGACATATTTGACACAAATAAAGTTCTTTCTTGAATTAAGAAGCCCAAGAAGGGTCTTTTACATAATGACAAGGACAAGGAATCTTCACATAAACCTTGGAAGCTTGCAATGGAGGCTTTGACCAAAAAATAAAATAATAAAGCATGAAACCCATGTTTAATAAATATTTTTCTTTTATATTAAAAATTATTTTTCTTTCTTTTAACAAATACATTACATTATGACTCAAATACAATTATGAAGAATGACACTAGTTACATTTTTCAACACTCCCTCTTCACTAAGGAGGTATTAATAATTACATATATACAGAGGTACATGGAAGATCTCAAAATGGTATGCTTTATGAAGAGTCACAACACACATAGTGTTATAGATTAGATACCTGAAAAGGGTACTTTAATTAGGTGGAACTAAGGTATACTCAAGATTTAGCCACTTTAGGTACCATCGGGGTTTTAAGATCTAACACCAACCCAAGGATCTAGGGATGTGTCCAAGGTTAGAGCTCCAAGACCAAGGCCACCCTCCCTACTTAAGATCTAGACATCAACACATAGGCCAGCTAAGTGTTCTCCCAAGCATCTTGTTGCCCCAAGATGTTTTATCTCTCCTAATCAACTAAATCAGATATATCCACCAATCCAAGCATGCTTCAAATGTTCAACCTTTTTACAGAGAGATACTACACAATCACGATCCTAATCATTAATAAACCTTCAAATATATATACAAGTAAACACAAGCCTTCGGGGTCCTCAATAATTCTAATGCTACTTATATCATCATCAAGTTATCCAAATACAACTTGTCGGAAGCTTTCTTCTTTCACTTCTTTGGTAGCAAAAAATACAAACTAAATACTTCTCAAATCTCTTGTTGGTAAATCATTCTTGCTTTCATTCTTTCTTCAAGGTAGTTATTATGACTATCATAATATTTCCTCCCTCTTAAGTAAGGAGATATACCTTTTCTTCTATCCAAGCTTTAACTCAACAACCTCCTTTTATAGCATTGAAGAGACTTCAATCTTTCAAAGCTTTATTTCTTTCTCATGGTATCAAGGTCATGTCGGTCATCATCATTATTGTAACTTCCTTCATCATGTTCATCATTATTACCATCTTCAATTATGAACATCTTCAACATCTTGAAGATTATGTACCCACAAAACTTTAGTAGCAAGTACAACCAAATACAAATATACATAAGCATGAAGTCAATTATATCAAAAGCATGTCATTAGAATGGAAGCATCAAAACATTCAAGCTTTATACATCAAATAACTAAAGTTAGTTAGGCTCATAATTAACAAGGGTCACGTCTTTTATATACTAGACTTCAACATCTTGCTAGGGTTTTGTCATAAACCCTAGACTCCATCTTCGAGACAAAAACCTTAGATATCAACAATTCAATCAAGATATCAATCCAATCATAAGGTTTCAACAATATGCTCTTGGAATTACATGTCAAACTCTACTAGGGTTTTTTGAAAACCCTAGATTTCACCAATAAAGTTAAATTATGTATATCAACAATAAAATTAGCAAGCTATCATTTCATATCTAGGATTCATTGTTATTTCCCTCTTTCTATGATTTTGTTGTAAACCCTAGATTCAAATATCAAACTCCAAAATTAGATAACAATTTTGACCAGGGTAGGGTTTCGATCATATGGAAGAATATACACTTAGGTTTTCATTCGTAGGACTTTACTTTAGTTATCACAAGGGTTTTTTTCATAAACCTTAAATCACCAATTTCTAAAAATCTAGGGTTTTATTATATAAGCTAGACATTGAAAACAAACCATAAAGGACTAGGGTATTTACCATGACATTATCAAAACCCTAAAATTCAAAAGAATAGGATTTTACTATACGTTTTAGACTTTATCAACAACCCCTAAGTAAACTTGGGTTTAATTATTGATATTGACATACCCTTAACATCAAGAGGCTAGGGTTTTATAGTGAAACTTAAAGGTTGGGGTTTCACAAAAATAATCAAATGACAAGAGATAATATAACAAGGGTAAATTCAATCTAATAATTAATCACCCTAACAAGAATCTTTATGATTCAAAACCCTAGACATAAAGAGGTTAGTAATATAAAGCAAATTTCAAGTGAGAATGATCATACCAATAGTATGAAGAAAACTTTGCAACAAAACTTGTAGTTTAAGACATACATTGAGTTGTTATTTAACAAACCTCGTCAAGTTTTATTCTAAAGGGCTTCCTTTGCAACATAGCTTCTTTTATAATTCAAATATTTCCTTTGAAGTTTCCTCCATAACCTTTGTGTATTCTGCATGCTTTCCTACCAAGAAAAATAAAGAAAGTATTATGAGGATACAATACAAATCAATTTTGATGTGAGGAGGAAACCAAACATGAAAGATGAAACAAGGAACAATATACTTATATTTTGGTAAAGTAGTGAAGGCTCCCTCTTAATCTATTCTTTCTAACGGATACCTAACAATTAAACAATTAAAAAAATTCTAACAAGATATATTAGATCTACAAACTCTAGAAATCAGAAGATAATAGAAAATGTTACAAAACATAAAATAGTAGACTTAGAAGGATATGTAAGATAAGACTTAATAGTATAAGTCTTTGACTTCGGATTCTTCAATCTTGTTTTTTTGGGTGGAACTTCATTGCCAACATTTGCATGTTCTCTTTCTCTCTTCTTATTTCTTGGATTTTCAAGACATTGACTTTTGTAGTGTCCCATCTTATGACAATTGTAGTGTTTAATTTTTTATATATCAACATTCTTCTTTGGTCCTTTGAACTTTTGTATACTCCTTTCTTATGATGAGCAGAGTAGGCATTTGAAGTGTTATTTTCTTCATCCTCGTTTTTGTCACTTACTAATAAGATGCATGCTTCTTCTTGACTACATGCATTGCACATTTGTTCAAAGGTTGGATTATCTTTCCAACTGCTAATTCCTTATGCCAAAGAGCTCACAGATTTTGGTAGACCTATAGTGCAGCAATCACGAGTTCCTTTCATGGAAAATTTTAGGGGCGAATTTTCGCCTTTAAGCGAAATTAAAGGGTTTTAAATTTTTAGTGGGTGAATATTTTTATCATAGTACATTTTTATAAATCACCTCAAATAGCCCACCTTATTTTAAGGGAGAGGGTAAAAAAAGTAAATTTAGCCCTTGAAATTAGGAGTTACAACCTTCCATTCGCCCTAATTTTCAAGAATATGTTTTATTTAAGTGAATTCTATGGGCCAAATACCACATTTATAAAAGAGGGATCGTAAATTAATAAAAATATAAATAAATGAGAGGTATGGTAAATAAATAAAACATTTTTTATATTTACTCCATAAGTCACCTTATATACATGCAAGGGTGTAAGCAAATAAAAATATAAATAAAGTAGAGGTACGATAAATAAATAAAACCTCTTTTTATACTTACTCAAAAGGTGTGGTAAATAAATAAAAATATAAATAAATTAGATGCATGGTAAATAAATAAAACCCCTTTTTATATCTAGTCCATAACCTTCTTTCTATTTATGGAGGCTCAAAAAAGAGGTTTTATTTAAGTGAATCCTATGGGCAAAATACCATATTTATAAAGAGGTATGGTAAATTAATAAAAATATAAATAAACGAGAGGTATGGTAAACAAATAAAACAGTTTTCTATATTTAATCCATAAGTCACCTTATATTTACGAACAATAAAAAAAATGCATTATATTCAGGTGAAACCTATGGGCAAAATACTATGGGTCAAATACCATGGGCTAGATTATTATTAATACCATCCAAAAAAACATTATTAACCCTAATATTAGTATTAATAAAAATAAAAATAGCACATGGTATTGACCCATGGTATTCACGTGGAATGTAGCCTACTTTGAATGGGGGAATTAAACCAGCATAGATCCATCTTTATTCTGGATCTACTAAGTCCCGAGATGGATCAAATATCGTGATATGCAAACTAGCATAGAGTGAAAAATATTTGATCCCTCTTGGGGCTTGGTGGATCAAGAGTAAAAATTGATGTTGTAATTTAATGTATGCTAAACATTTTAACTTGGTTAAAAAAAAAAAAAAAAAAAAAAAAATAAAAAAAAAAAAAAAAAAAAAAAATCAATTATTAATTTTATTAATTTTTATAATTACTAATAGTAATTTTTAAGCTCCAAGTTTATGATAACCATGGTATTGACCCATGGTAATACCATGGTATTCATGTGAGCATAGACTATTTAAATGGGAAATTCTATCATCTTATATCCATCTTAATTCTAGGTCTACCAAGTGCTCAGAGGGATAAATAGATTTCATCCCCCTAAGAGTTGTAGATCAGGAGTTAACATGGATATAGGTTGGTTTTTATGATAACGAAGATATTAAATAGACTTAGGAAATTATATTTTAAAAATATCTTAAGGTGAATGGTTAAAACTACTTTTAGTCACTTCACAAAATTTAGTAAAAAATATCAATATCTCCATTAAGATTAGTTTTTAACTTTTTCTGATTTAACAAAAAAAATCAAAACAATGAAACCTTATCACTCTTTCCGCATCACCCTCGCAGAAGATTTCTCACCATTTTTCAAACATTCTCAATATGATATCTTCATGAAAAAGTTTGGTACTGATGTTGGATTAGTTGTTTGAAAAATAAGCTGGTTTGTACAAATTTTCATCTTTTGTGCTATTCTTAGTTTGTCCTAATGATCTGTAGGGGTTGGAGCCATTGCACCATATTTTCCTAAAGGTGGAGATTGTTCACCAAAAAGGAAATTAATCTACATGTTACAACGCTGTTAAAAAATGCGAGACCTATGAGGGTTAGTCAATTATGGCTAATAAGCAATTTAGATTGGGAGAGACGTAATTAAATTTTGTTATTTAATTGAGATTTCCAATTAAAATAATAATAAATCTACATTTATATGTTCATATATTGATTGGAAGGCTTCTCACAATGGTCACTTCTTTCAATTAGATCCCCTTCAAGTCTTTGGGATACCTAATACTTTCTTGTATAAATATAGTTGGGGCTTGCTACTTGTTGGCGTGTTGGGGTAAACAAACTTGATGTGTTTTTTTTATCTCGTAGTTGGAGCCTATGGAATAAGAGAAAAAGTGGTAGTTTGACAAAAGTTGTAGAGAAAATATTAATCTCTTCTACTTTGATAGAACTCGTTGTCAATATCAACACCTATAAGAACTTCGTTATGGAATATTATCAAAACTAATAGAAGGATATAAAAGAGTGTATTATAAGAACCTTGACAAACACGGCCACTGAAACTTGGAACATTGCTTGTAGGAAGATAAAATTATGTTTCTTTTTTCCAGACATGTATGTTAGTATATTACAGTTTAATGAATATGTTTTCTTATTATCATATATGGTTTCATACTTCAACAAAACATTCGCCAAGACTTCACAATGTTTTATTATTGAGTAAAAGATTTGCCAAGATCTTACAAGATTTTATAATTCAATGAAAGATTCTCTATCACTATACAAGATAATATAATCTGGTGAGAGATTCGCCAAAAAAATTATATATACATATTATATTATTGATAAAATCGCCTCCCATTTTTCCTATGTATCATGGGGATTAGCGCATTTATTATACATATAAATTTAGGGTGGTTCTTAAAATTTTCCTTGATTCCTTTTCTAGTGCAACTTCATTAATAGATTGTAGTTCATCTCTTATTCTAGAGATCCTTACAAAATATGATGATACAATATCATCTTTTGTCATCTTTAGTTCTTAGTTAATTCTTGAGACTATTTATTTGACCAATGTTCTTGATGGTAAACAACATGAAGAGGGCTTCATACATTTCTTGTGCAAAGTCTATATTGGATATGTATGGGATTATATTGTCCTACACTCCATCTACTATTAGATTCATGTTCAAGATGTTAGTGTCTGTGTACATTTCCTTTCCCGCATCATATGTAGGTTTCTTAACTTTTTTGAGCAAAATCCAAAACTTTATGTTTAGCAAGAATAAGATCCATCCTCTTCTTCCATGCCTTGTAGTTGGAGGCTCCTTCTAGATTATTTTATGTCTTCATTGAGGCTGCCATAGAATTTATAATATCTCCTTTACTTGATATAGATAATAGGATTTTCTTCTTATATGATCCTTTCCATAAATATCTTCTTTTGTTCCTTCCTTTTTATCCCTTCTTTCAATAGACCTTTGAGCTGCCTTTTTCTTTCCTCCTTCACCTTAGCTCTGATACCATGTTAGAAAATCTAAAAGGCGGAAACATTCTCTTATGTTGGTAATTACTTCTGATATTCTTGTAGTCCTATTATCTTTCTTTATGTTCTTCTTTTATCTTTCTTTCATCAAGCAATCACCAAATCACTACATGAAGATCAATGAAACCATATATATGCACTCAGCTGGGGCTAAAACCCCTCTATAGGGGAAAACCCAGTCAAACTCTTCGAGTAGTAGATTCAAATCAAACTTGAGACAATCCAAGACCTTAGACCAGATCAAACAACCTTCCTCCTCCACCAAGTCAACATTCCAAGATGATTATGCAAATTTCAGTAGTTTCTTCTTTTCTAGCAGCTTCAACCCAACAACAATCCAAAATTCTGGCCCTACTATAGATATGAAAATTTGGCCTCCCCAATAGCTTCAAAATTTCGCACGTGAGAGTCAGAGAGAAAAAAAAAAAAAAAAAAAATTGCGTGACAAATGTCTCCTTCTTCGTTAGGGTTTTCTCCTCCTCCTTGGGAATTTCGCTCTTCTTTTCTACCTCTAGCTACTGCAAATCAAACTTCTTGGTTTATGCTTCAAATGAGGTTGAATAGTTTCTAATATATAGTGAACCTATGAGGTTGAATTCCCTTGATGAGGATAACTTGTCCTTCTTTGAGGCCAAGTTGGTGGAGGATGCCTAAATGACATATTTCTTTCTTGACTCAAGAAGCTCAAGAAGGTCTTTTAGATAATGACAAAGACAAGGACTCTTGACATAAACCCTAGAAGCCTGCAATGGAGGTTTTGACCTAAAAATAAAATAATAAAGCATCAAACCCATGCTTAATAAATAATTTTTCTTTTGTAATAAGAAATAATTTTTCTTTCTTTTGACAAATACATTAGATCATGAATCAAATACAATTAGGAAGATCAAAACTAATTGCATTCTTCAACATAGTCACCGCCACCTCTTGGAAGTGGATTAATATCCATTTCTTACCTATAGAATAGTTCAAACATTGTAAGGATTGACCGAAATGTCTATATGTCTATGATTTCCTAACATCATTATGTCCAGGATGGTAGCTAGACTTAGATTGTGGAATAAGCTTTGTTGGTATTGAAGCTATCATTATATTTTGCACAAAATTCATTTTGTTGAGTTGGACCCTTTAGACTTGGAGAAAGTATCAAAGTTAACTATAAACACATGCACACAATCCCTGCATCATTACGTAACAAACGCAAAAGGTATGCTAATTTATAAGATGGGCACTATATACAACTGACACTTCCAAGAAAGGATGTTATTGTGACACTTCCAAGAAAGGATGTTATTGTGAGAACGATGAAGAATTCTTGCGAAGTAATTGGAAAGAATAATTTGCCTTGAGGAACATGAAGGATTTCTGTATTAGGAAGCTGCTTTTGCAATGGATTTTCAAAAATTTGTCTCGACATGCTACCTTCTTGTATTGGTCCATTTGTAGTCCTACACAACATACACAGAAGCCATGCCCACAAATGCATCAATCACAACTACGCAGGATATGTAAAGATTATCAAGAAGTGTTCAATGCTTGTAAGGGGAACTGTTATGACGTTGATGATGTTGATTGTGAAAAGAAACTAGCTGTAACAAACAAGATGGTTCTAGGACTTCAAACATTGTTGATATTTGGTGTAATGATGAATACATGAGGGAGATAAACTGTCATTGTAAACAAAATGGCGGTTGAAGCTCATTGAAACATGTGATGTTTGGCTCATTGCTCTGCATCTTCTACGATGGGTTAATTTTGTGTTACACTTGGGAGTACCATCGCATTTGTTAATGAGAACAAGGGGAGCGCATAGTTTTGAAAAATATAATAAATAAATATGTATTTTTTTTTAACAAAGAAAATACGACAAATACATGTACGGGGTTAATACTTGTGCACCAGATAATGAAGTCTTGAACAAATTTTTTGATGAAGTGGAGAATTTCCAAAATGGTGCAACTGGTACAACCACCAAGTTCTCATCTGAGACAAATTGAAGACTATCGATACCATTCAATTGTATAAGGAGACTTATAAAAGCAAGAAACAACTCAATCAAAAGGATTCCCTCTTTGCACATCCAAATGTTGCCCATTTGTGAGTGAGGGAGATCAATAGTAAGGTTTTCTTTATTTTATTCCTAGTTTGCTTCTTTGTGCAACTAACTTTTGCTTGTGTGATGTTGATGTTGTTTTGTAGAACTCCTTTTTTGAGTGTCTCTTTGAATGTGGCCACACAACTCCAATGGTTTATAGTCAAGCAAAGGTTAAGAACTATTATTGCATTTCTTTCACTGTTTTACCATTTAAGTTGGTATTGACCTTTTGACTGTTATGTAGAATTTGATCTTCTTGATCACTGTTTTCGTTTAAAATGACTAAGCATCCCATTCCCATTTTCATGCATATCCCATCTTGTAGAACTGTACTTGGATGAGAGAATGCAATAAAATAAAGGTATTTCCTTGCTAATCAAATCTCTTTTTGATGGTCTTTGGCATTTGGGCTTACATTTTTTTATTAATTTTGAAACTTTATCTTTATTGTTCTTTTTCATAAATGTTTTAATTTCTTCTTTTACTATTGTAAATATTTCTAATAAGTGTGTTCTTTTCATGTTATGTAAATTCTTCTATTTTTACTTTGTTTTATTGTTTCATACACTAACCCTAATTTTATAAATAATGTGTGAACTAATGTCCTAACTTTTAGTTTATTTGATTTACTTAACTGTCTCCTTTTAATCTGGTTTCACTTGTGTATATATTTTATTTTTGTTTAATTTTAATAACTCGTTTTATTGGATACATATTCTTTAACATTTGATTTAAAAAAAAAATCTTATTCATTAGTAATTTGATCATATATTTTACATAACAAATAAGGTTTTATTTTCATAAAATAAAATCATATGCAACAATTAAACTACATAGTAAAAGAATCAATTACATGAGTTGTATATACAATCTAGTGGTGAAGTCATTAGTCAAGCAACTTGGAGGTTGCAATTTCAAAGCCCAAATTAAATATCGAAGAGATTATGGACAATACTCGCTATCCCGAAAATTTTTATTTTTATTGAAGAAGGAGAGTGGGAGCGGAGGAATCTATGGTTGAGGGAAAAAGCCTTCTGGAGTTTTATTAAAAAACTCCACTGTATAAGTGGCGATTTGGCATTTTCCGAGTCTCTATGTAAAGAATTGCAAGAAAAAATTTTCCGAAAAAGATGTGAATTGCGGAAGATTGGTCGACGAAATCTGAACCAAAAGTTAATTTTGTTTAACTAAAACTATATAATAAAGGGGTCTTTTAATTCTCTTCCATAATATTTAATTGTTGTGTAATGAAGTCTTATTAATTATGAATTAATAATGCATATTATACAAATGATTACGATTTTTAAATCATAATTATATCAAACAACAATTAAAGCATCAATAATGAGGAAAATTAAGTATAAAATATGCCTTCACTTATTCACTTTTTCAGTGATGTATCTATTATTTGACATTAATAAGGAGGACTATCCTTTATTTAAATATTCATGCATAAGGGTGTTGTAGTCAATTTCTTTTCTTTATTTTATAACTTGGGTGCAACTAAGACTCTACAGTTCTCTAGTGCCAAAACCCTAGAGTCTTAATTACTTTGTTGCTTTGTATATAATTTCGTGTATATTCATGCATAAGGGTATTGTAGTCAATTTATTTTCTTTATTTTATAACTTGGATGCAATTGATACTCTACAATACTTTAGGACCAAAACCCTATAGCCTTGATTAGATTGTTTCCTTGTATATAATTTCGTGTTTAGAATTAGTTTTTTTTTTTTTTTGTTAGGGGTATTAGCTTCAAGACTCTTCCTCGTCAACTACAATCCCTTTATTATCGAGAGGGTTGAGTTGCATTATTATTGGTGTTGACTCAACTCAAACTTGAGAGGCTTTACACTGTGGCGTTGTGTCCCTGTTACTTCTCGTCAGGGATTGAGAAATCTGAGATGTTGATGTGGATGTAGTGCTGGAGCGACACCTTCATTTCAAAATATCAACATATTTTTGTCAACCATACTAAGGAGCGGTTAGGTTTGCTCTCCTTGGTTTTACTATCGTAAAGCATGCACAACTCTTGCTAAGTAATGGTTGAATGTTTGCCTTGGCATCTTTGCCCCATATTTTCTGTCCTTCCTTCAAAGTTTGCTCAAGATCATGTTAACAAATTTTTTGATTTTTTTCGATCAAAAAGAGTTTATGACCTTCATACTACCTCTCGCTTGTTTCGCCTTACGATCTTTAGAGAGGCAGAAGATTGGAACCCTAGTCTTACTGCCCCAACTCCTTTCGAGAAATTCATCAATGATTTTGCTTTCTTTCCACATTTTGAATACTAGTGTAGTTTCTGTGAGAGTACCCATGACCTTCTGTGTAATACTCTTCAAAGCCAAGAAGCAATATAGGCTAGAGAAGGAAAACCAAGTCAGTTCCGATGGATGGGAGTATACAAGTTTTCAATTTGTTGCTCTCGATCCATGTAAAGAGATTATTCCTACCTCTTGTCTGACTGAGCAAGAAACACTATCTCATGTCTATCCATTCGATGACCTACTATTTCAAGAAGATCCTAAACCTTTTATGTGTGATGATAGTCATGATCTTAAAACTGATCTTAACTCTCTTCATCCCAATGATAATGCTATTTTGGACGATTTTGATGAAGATAGGTCTAACCTTAGTCACCAAGAATTCTGTCATGATATGGATGAAGATACATTCCTTAATGAATCTTTCATATATGATGATGACCTTGGTCCTAATGTTAGTTTTGACCTTCTTTATCCTAGTTGCAGTGTTATGTATGATGAGTATGATGAAGTTGAGTTGAAATTTGATTCATATGAGTGTTTTCATGATATGAAAGATAATATGTCCTTTAATGAACCCCTCCCTAAAGAAGTCCTTGCTTGTGAAGAGCCTAGTCTCGATGATTAAAGCCCCTGTGATGACACAAAGGACAATGACATGTTCTTTAATGAGCTCAAAGGAGAACTCTCCTCTTTGAATCTTGAAAATTCTCCCTACTCTCATGATATAGATGACATACTATTCTTTAATGAAATTGAGAAGGAAGATTTTGCTATCGACTTTGGAGACATTTATTTAGTTCCATCAGTTGAAACATGTCATGCATTTTCTCTCCTTTTTGTTTATGAGGCAAAGTATGATCAAGACTGCAATCAATACTTCCCTTGACATGAGCTTTGATCTCATTGTGCACGTGTCTTATTATTCTTCTAGTATGGTTTATGCATGTAATGCACAAATGTTGGCTAACACATTATGTAGTGCAACCAATAATACTTTTGGCTTCTCGTTAAGCCACTTTCACCGTTACACACATCGGTTGGTTAACATGCTAGTCATTAGTGCCTGATTTCCATTCAACAAAATACAAACCTTGGGTGTAAGTTTCAAGATGCATTTTTATATACTCAATTTCACACTTTATGATCAATAGGGAAGTTTTGAATCTTAAACTTGTACATAAATAAAATTCCTACATATAATCATAAAACATAAAACGAAGAAAAGTCTACTTTCTTTCTCTTGTTTTATATTCTTTAGAAAACATGTTATGCTCTGATTTCCTTTGAGGTTACGTTGATTGCTTTTTATTCACAATTTTCAATTTGTCTCTATTTAGTTTTGTTATGATTCCGTTGCATGATTCTCTTTATTAGTGCTACTTTTATTTTCTTTCATTTCATTTTTTCTTAATGCCACTAATTATTGATCAACATCCCTTCCCTTCATCTGTATTCCCTTCTTTTAGAAAGAAAGGCGAACATGTGTCGAGTTTGAATCAGTAACGATGATAAACAAGATGTGTTTGTGCATAACTTATCACTAACATACCAATTTTCTTGATGAAAACCATAAACATCGCAAATATTTAGATACTCCCTTGTTGACCACTACGTGTCAATGACCGATAGCAGTACACCCCCCTTTTTTCGCAAAAAGAATAGTGCTTGATCGACATGTCTATGCCATTCAACTATCATCATCAACCTGATCATCATGTTATATTGTAAACCCTTTCTGCATGTGTAAATTCTAAATAATCTTAGTAGATCCATGTTGTGTATGTAATTGCCTAGGTAAACCTATTTTTCTGGTGGCGATCTATATTTTGGGAGGTTTTTTGTCTCACCGATCCATTCTCGGATGGTCGGTAGAGTGTTCCTTCAGCCTTACCCCAAAGACGGAGTGGATTTTGTCACTAGAGATCTTAGGGGAGTCCTAGTGTTCTAGATCGAGTATGTAAAAGTGATTTGGGAATAATCCTAACTATTTGGTTAGGTTATTTTATTACAAATTACTTGGTCTACTGGGTTATATCTGTGTCGCAAAATTGGGTAGTCTGTGAGGGTTTTTTGCAAATGAGTTTCTTCCCTTGAGATGTAAAAAATGTGAAATCATGATGTAAAGTGTCTTGAGGGTTGGAAAAATTATTTATCCCCTCATAGATTAATTAATTAAATTTTCTGGCCAAAAATTTAATTAAAATCCTAAGCCAGAAATTTAATTAGTTATAGGTCATAGGTAAATTTAAAATTTCCAAAGGCAAAATTCGTGGGTCTTTTAAAATTCAAATTTCAAAAAGTCTCTGGAATAAGGTAAATTAATTATTTTACTAAATTTTAAGCCTTTGGTCCCTAGGGTTAAGTCAAAGTCAAAATTTTGAGGAAATTAATTAAAAATTTTAATTTTTGAGTTAATTGAAAATTTCGAATTTCCTCAATAATTTAAAATTTCGACGAACGATATTAAAAAAAAAATTAATCTTCATCAACGATCGAGATTTCTTTGGCGAGGATCACTTGAACTAGCCGTTTGGGGATTTATCTTTAAATAGAAAGTCATTTGTCAGTTGAAGACATCCGACCTTGGAGTCGTGTGCTAAGTGAAAAGCTCTCTCGTAATCTTTTTATGAACAATAAAGAAAGACTTTGGGGTTAATTTTGCTAGTGTTACTCTTCGTGGAAATACTGTAAGATGTGTCATTTTCATGCATAGATTTTTTTTTAAGACATTGACGATAGCTCTCTGAAAAGTGATTTGAATACATGTATCTTGCTTAGTTGCTGGGGTTTGAATGGTAATTTAAGTTTTGAATATAATAGTAGGTATCTCTATTAAATCTGAATTTTATTATCATTTTTTCGCTCTATGTTGATGGTTGAATTGGGTTGTGCAGGAAATTCTTGATTTTTTAGATCATCGGGCGTTTGGAGAAGTTTTCAGTAGAACTAGCGAACTCCCGATTTGTATTTTCTGAAGAACCCAATATGATTTAATCCTAGGTTTATCATAAGATTTTTATTGGTGATGCATGAAGGGTTTTAGGCGAAGCACCTCCTTTTAAATTTTAAATTTCAAAATCTTTCTATGCTAAATTGATAAATCTGGCTTTTAAGAGCCTTATATTATCAGATCTGGGAGTAGAGTTGGGCTCGCAGTCGCCAGATCTAATAGATATGCTATTCTTGTGCATAGATCTGTAAAACAAATTATTTATTTTTACTTGGATTTTTGGGGTTTTATTTATTTTTGTATATCCGGGTTTTGGGTATTTGTGTTTTTAGGTACAGGTTGCAATTTGATTTTAAAGCCAAATCTAGGCCCTTGAGGGTAGGATCTGGCCTCAAAATCATTTTGCAGAGATACTATCCAGATTTGTTGCTGTCCAAAGATTTAAAATTTTTATTTTAAATCTGGAAAAATCTAATAGGGATTTTACATCTAAAGGGTTTCATATTTTCTAAAAAAAATTATTTAAGATTAGGAAAGAAATTTCAAACATAATTTTTTTTTTATTGTATATATATATTATATATATATATATTATATGTTTTTTTCTTTCTCCTTCTTCTTCTTCTTCTTCTTCTTCTTCTTTTTTCCCAGTTGCCTGAGTTTTTAGTTTTACATTTTTGTTGAAGAAATTTCAAATTTTTTTTAGGAGAAGGCCACAATTCCAGATCCGCAATCCTCCATCCTCTTCCCCACATTACTGCAACCATTTGTTTTCATCAAAAAGCCCTGCCACTTGCGTCCATTACTACGAACACATTTTTCTTCTCTTTGCTGCTGTCCATATTCATTAATCAGCGGACATCCTTCATTCCCTCAGCCCATTTCGCATCTCCATTGACTTTTTTTTTTCTACCTGCAAACAAAATAAAAATAAAAAATAAACGCACTGCCCTGGACCTGCATAAACCCTCGGTCTCCTCATCCACTATCAAAGACCTGCACACGGTAAATGCTACCATACCCATCCTCCCTTCCTCATCAACCCTCTCCCTAATACACTACTATCCATCCGCTGCTGTCATTGCAGCTCCCTCTTCCAATTCCATCAAACCCTTGCATCCCTCGTCCATCCCTCAACTCCGTCCAACTTTTCCTCCACGCTGCCCATCGATCATCCATCTACTCATTACCTCTCCCTATGACTTTGTCACTGCTTCATCCGTCGAACCTGCACTTGCACAACAAAATAGAACATTGTGTTTTCATTTTCTTTTACTTTGTTTTAAAATGTGTTCGGTTTAGGTTTTGTTTTTTGTTTTTTTTTAAACAAATTTTGATTTTCCTTTACTTTTATATTTTATGTATATACATTAGGTTAGTTAGTTAGAGTTAGCCACATTCCTTTTTTTTTTATTTCTCTATTTCAGCTTTAGTTACATTCATTAAAAAAAAAACATTCGATTTGGTTTTTATTTATTTTTTATTTGATTTCATTCTACTTATTTATTTATGATTTTAAATTTTGATTAAAAAAATTAAAATCTAAAAAATAAAAAGTTTTAAAACTAAAAAATTCAAAAAATATACAAAATCTAAAAAAAAAGAAAAAAAAAAAAGAAAGGGTTTCATTTTTATTGTGATTTCGAGACCATCTAAAAGCTTAAATCGAAAGCGACTTTTTACATTAGAAGATTTTAAATTTTTTTATGTGGTCTCTGGCCCATTAAAAAAAAAAAAAACTATTGAATCTTTTGATTTATTTGGATCACATTTAAAAAACATTGTGATTAATCATTTACCACATTAAGTCTAGTTTCATAAAGCTTAGCACATTAAAAAAATTTTCATAAGGACTAATCAAATTTATCAATTTTTAAAAATTCCTTCTTGGTGTCTTTTTGTGCTAAGGATAAAATCTTAGAGAGAACTTGTGTATATTTTAATTTTATTTTATTTTATTTTTTTATTTCTCTATAGTTAAACATACTTAAATTTCTTTTTATAATCTAAAGATTAACTAGAGAAAGGTGATAAATTTTCCTAGATTTGGGTCACTAAGCATAAATTATTTTAATTTTGAGATTGGAATTGATCAACATTTAAATTTCATGGTTGTTTAAAGTTTTTTGGATCTCTAGAAATTTAATTGCTAGAATGTTATGCATCTATTGAAATTGATCGTCATTGCTTGAATTATTTAATGCTCGTTACATGTTAAACATTTGGCGAATATTTTCAAGCGATTATTAAAAATAATTGTCGTTGAATTATAATATATTTCATATCTCTGTTTCCTAAGCTAAGTATTTTTTGAACATCCATTGGCATTAATATTAAATTGCAAAGAAGTTTTCATTCTCTTTGAGCTATAATTGTATCAGAAAGATTTGAAATAAGTTTGTGGTTTAATTATAATATCTTCAGGGGTTTATTTTTAAGTTTTCATCCATAAAACGAATAGAACATTTTGGTGATTGAGAGTTTTTGCGACATAAGTGTTTTCCCATCCTCGAGTCTAACTTCATCTCATCTTCCGATGCATTTGCACATAATTTAACTTTGCATACATAAAATTTACTTTCAAGCATAAGCTTGGTTGATAGATAGATAGATCTCCATCCGTCTTTTCTTGAGAAGCTTTTTTTAATAGTAATTAAAATGGTGACCTTGCAGTCGTTAGAGCCACATTGCTCTGCAACGCCAGAGGCACCGAGTACGTTAGAAGTTCATGAGAGGTATCATTAATCACACCTTAGTGTGATTCTCCTGATCTTCTCTTTGTCAATTACTACGAAATCAGGCTCAACACAGAAAGGATTGAAGGATTCACAATCTAAGTAGGCATTTAACTAAAATTAACCAAGATTCTTGCATCTCACATTAGTTTTAAGATCTACATTTCATATAAGATAGTCATTCGTCGAACCAGAAGTTGCTAATCGATTACTTGATCTTAATTTCCCTAGCAAGATCATTGACTCCATAAGGTATGGATATCAATCGTTTAAAATCTAATCAAATCTTAAGTCTTGCTAAATCTTAATCAAGTACTTGATCGCCTCGTTGTGTCTCTCAAACTGGATGGTTCCCAACTAATTCTTTTTCATTCCATTTTTCCATAGGGTCTACCCCCCTTAGCCTGCTGTAAGGAGACAACTTAAATGGAGATATTGAGGATCAGGGTGACAACCCCCGATCTGAGCGTTGTCATAGTACCTAGACATTCTGTGCGATAACACCCCCCACTCTCATACTTACAGTGCTTGTAGAAACTAACTTTGACTCACTTATGTGAAGACTCATCCATGAAGGCAATGCAAGTCACCTTAGTGGATTTTCATTGCTCCTCCCTTCTTTCTTTTGAGTGAAATGGCCTGCACTATGTAGCCCCTTGAAGATACGTCTTCTGTCGCATTGATATCTTCGTGTTCTTACTCCTGATATTTCATACCTTGTCCCACTTCTTCAATTCCTTACCCTCTTCGGTTTCCCCCTTCTCAGCTTCATGATATCACTAGAGTTCTTCTAAGACCTGGTTCGCAATATGTGAACCACCCTCTGGAGTGCCAATGTTGATGCTCATCAAGGACTTTAAAGTTTTGCAAGCCATTGCAAGTGTCATCTTATCCCCAACTCCACTCATATATATGTCGTATCTCTTGATCCATAAACCTGCCAGAAGAAAAGAAAGAGATCCTCTTCCTTCCTAAAAGAGATCCTCTTCCTTCCTCCCAAACAAAGAGGGCCCCTTCATAATCTTTATCACAACTCACACATCACAATTTATTGCACACGTTAAAAGGGATTTTCTCTAAGCATATGAGCTTTGGGCCTTTTTAATGAGAATACTTTTTAGAGTTGGTCCATACATATATATGCCCACATACGTGGCCCTAATATTACGAATTTTCAGTTCAAGTTTTTTATTCGAGAAGTTTTATTTCCTAACATATCAACTATGCTACTTTTTCATCATTGTAAAGTCCCAAAAAACTGATAGGCCCTCTCTGTAGACTCCTTTAATCGAAAGGAGATTTTGTTGTGATATTTGGGGCCTCACATATGTGCCTACACTTTTCGTGTTAATTTTATAAGATTTAAGCAAAAGAAATCAACGGTATTCCTCTTTCTTGTGGTTGTACATATGTTCGTACTCTTTCTTGTGGTTGTACATATGTTCGTAGTTCTACATATGCTCATAATAATTTAAGCAGGCTCCAAATTCATGGTTTGAAGACCGACAAAATGCCGAAAGGGGTCCAATATCGTCGAAATCATATTGAACTTGCAGTTTTGAAGAAGTATAGGGATACATAGGGTTTCAACGGTGCACTGGTAGATAAATTATGAGGTGCACAGGTTCAACGATCCATGAAGAGCATTGAAATTGAGTTGATCCTCAGGAAACTTTATCAGTGATCGTTAATATTAATTTTAGGAGTTGTCTATAATGCGACTTTTTGGAGATTCCAGTGACGGAATCCGGCGGAAGAAATGAGGTTAAATCTTGATTTTTAGCAGTTAAAATGGTTTTTTAACTGCATATTTGGATTCAGCACCCTGAAAAACCCCTGGGAGCCTTTGATTGTGCAGAAACTAGCTATCAAACTTGGGATTCCAATAAATTGCTGCCGAATTTTGACCGGAAAAACCGCCGGAAAGACTTTCAAAAAGTCTCATTATAGACAACTGCTTAATTTTATTGATGTTTGGGAAAATGTCCTGTCCACGGATATGTTTTTAAATTAGATGCGCATGAGTACACTTATAAGAAGGAGGGATATGTTTTTAAATTAGATGCACATGAGTACACTTATAAGAAGGAGGTTGGATGGATTTTAAGACACATTTCCGCGGGTGGAGTTCCATTTACTGCATGCACTTTGGGGCAAGGCAGTCTAAAGAACGGTTTTTGGAGGCACATAAAGCATAGGAACATCAAATTGTCATAGGAATCCCTTGACAGCGATTCACCGCCTCCTCCTGGCATTGGAATAATCTCCATTTCTTACCTGTAGACCAGTTCAAATATTGTAAGGATTGACCATGATGTCTATATGTCTACAATTTTCCAACATCATTCTGTCCAAGGCAACAACTAAACTTATATAGTGGAACAAGCTCTATTGGTATTGAAGCTATCTGTAGATTTTTCGCAGAAATACATTTTGTTGAGATGGACCCTTCGATCCTGGAGAAAGTCTCGAAGTTAAGTATAAAACACACACACGATCCCTATCATTATGTAATAAACACAGAAGATCTGCTAATTAATAAGATGGGCACTATATACAACCGATACTTCTGGGAAAGGATGTTATTGTCAGAGTGATGAAGGATTCTTACAAAGTAATTGGAAAGGATGATCAGTCCTGGGGTACAAGAAGGATTTCCGTATTAGGAAGCCACTTTTGCAATGGATTTTCAAGAAGCTGTATCGATATACTATCTTCTTGTATTGGCAACTTTGTAGTTCTATACAATTTACACATAAGTAACTGCGCAAGATATGTAAAGATTATCAAGAATTTTTCAATTCTTGTAAGGGGAACTATTACAACGTCGATGATGTTGATTGTGATAAACAAGACAGTTTTAGGACTTAATATCCGTAACATTTTAGAGCTATACTACCATGACACTGAATAGCTGATCCTTGTGTGGATCTGAACATTGTTGATATTTGGTGTAATACTACCATGACACTGAATAGCTGATCCCTTGTGTGGATCTGAACATTGTTGATATTTGGTGTAATCATAAATACGTGATGAAGACACATTGTCATCGTAAACACAACAACGATTAAATCTCATTGAAACATGTGATGTCTGGCTCGTTGCTCTGCACCTTCTGCGATGGATTTTTTTTGTGTTACATGTGGAGTACTAACTCATTTGTTAACGAGAACAAGGGGAGCACATAGTTTTGAAAATTATAATAAATAACTATGTATTCTGTTTAACAAAGCAAATAAGACAAATAATGTATGGGATTAATACTTGTGAACCAGATAATGAAGTCTTAAACAAAGTTTTTGATTAAGTGGAGACAATTTCCAAACGAGTGCAACTGGTGCAACCACCAAGTTCTCATCTGATGGCCAATTGAAGATGATTGAGACCATTCAAATGTATAAAGAGACTTATAAAAGCAAGCAACGACGCAATCAAAGGGATTCCCTCTTTGCACACCTAGATGTTTCCCATTTATGAGTGAGGGTGACCATTAGTAAGATTTTTTTTCTTTTATTACTAGTTCCCTTTTTCATGCAACTAATTTCTGCTTGATATTTGATGTCAATGTCATTTTACAAGATGCCTTTTCAAGTGTCTCCTGTAATGTGGTTGTATAGAAGTGTACTTGGACAAGAATGCAATAAAATAAATAATTTTACTTCTGGATCAAATCTCTCTCTCTTCGCTGGTCTGTGGAATTTGAGCTTACATTTCTTTATTAATTTTCAAATTTTACTTTTACTGTTATTTGTATAAATGTTTTTATTTTTTTTTAATTATTGTGAATCTTTGTAATAAGTGTGTTCTTTTCATGTTATGTAAATTCTTTTCTTTTCACTTTGTTTTACAATTTCATACACTAACTCTAATTTTGTAAATAATGTGTGAACTAATGTCTTAACTTTTAGTTTATTTGATTTAGTTAGTTGTCTTCTTTTAATCTTTTAATCTTGTTTCACTTCTGTACATCTTTTATTTTGTTTAATTTTAATAAATCTTTTTATTGAGTACATGTCCTTTAACATTTGATTCTTGTAAAAAAAAGTCTTATTCATTAGTAATCTAATCATTTTTTTTTTACATAATGAATTAAGGTTTTATTTTTGTAAAATAAATACATATGCAATAATTTAACTACATAATAAAAGAGTTAATTTCACAGGTTTTGCATATGGTTTAGTGGTAAAGTCATTTGTCATGTAACTTGGAGGTTGCAATTTCAAGCCCTAATAAGTTCATTTTGTTTAACTAAAATTGTACAATAAAGGGGTCAATTAATTGCATTTCACAATATTTAATTATTGTATAATAAAGTCTTATTCATTATGAATTAATAATCCATATCATACAAATGATTGAGGTTTTTATATCATAGTTATATCAAACAACAATTAAAGCATCATTAATGAGGAACCTAAAGTATACAATATGTCTTCACTTATTCACTTCTTTGTTTATGTGTTTAATATTTGACATTAGCAAGGAGGGCTATCATTTATTTAATTATTCATACATAAAGGCCATTGTAGTCAATTTATCTTCTTTGTTTTATAACTTAGATGCAATTGAGACTCTATAGTACTCTAGGACCGAAACCTTAGAGTCCTAATTAGTTTGTTGATTTGTATATAATTCCGTGTTTAGTGTTAGGATAGTTAGGTTTTGTTTTCTTTTATTTGGTTGTTAGGGTTGTTAGTTGTAGGACTCTTCCTCGTAAGCTCCAATCCCTTGACTATCAAGAGAGTTGAGTTGCATTATTGTTAGCGTGTACTGAACTCCAACTCGAGTGGCTTTAAATTGTGGCATAGTGTTCTCGTTACTTCTCGTTAGTCGCTGAGAAGTTCGAGATATTGATGTGGATGTCGTGTTGGAGTGAAACCTTCATTCCAAAACATAAACATATTTTTGGTTACCATACTGGGGAATGATTAGGTTTGCTCTCCTTGGTTTTCTTGTCGTAAATCATGCACAACTCTTTCCAAGTCTTGGTTGAATGCTTGCCTTGACATATTTGCCTCATCTTTTTTGTCCTTCCTATAGAATCTGCCTAAGATAATGTTATCAAATTTCTTGATTTTTTTCGATCAGCAAGAGTTTATGAACTTCATAGTGCCTCCCATTTATTTTTCCTTACACTCTTTAGAGAGGCGAAAGATTGAAATCCTAATCTTGTTGGCCCTGTGCTTTTCTAGAAATTCTTCAATGATTTTCCCTTCTTTCCAGTTTTTCAATACTGGTGTAGTTTCTGTGAGAGTACACATGACCCTACAACTTGTGTAGTACTCTCTAATGCCAAGAGGTAGTATAAGATAGAGAAGGAAAACCAAGTCACTTTTGATGGATGGGAGTATACAGGTTTTCAACTTGTGACTCCAAATTTGTGTGATTAGATTTTTCGTACGCCTTGTTTGACTTAGTAAGAAACCCTATGTCATGTTTATCCATTCAATTCCCTGCTCTATCAAGAAGATCTTGAACCTTGAATATGTGATGATAGTCATGATCTTAAAACTGATCTTAACCCTCTTCATCCAATTGATAATGTTATTTTTTATTATTCTAATGAAGATAGATCTAACCTTAGTAACAAAAAATGCTTTCATGATATGTGTTGTCACTCATTGCATTGTGGGTTTCAGATGGTCAAAGTTTCCCAAGAGAAGTGAAGTTTGGAGGCCCTTTCCTAGGCCACAAAAGATCTCACATCTGAATCAGACCCTCCCCATAGCTTAGTGTTTGGAAAGAGCTTTCCAGCGGTATATGGAAGTCCAAAACTGGACCCCTCGAGCAGAAGATAAAGAATTTTGAAGGTCTACCTTGAAAAAGCCCAACAAACCAAAAAATGGCTAAGTATGGAGAGAAAATCACAATCAGTGATCAATTATCGGTGGATTCCTAGGGCTCACACTTAAGAATTATTGACGGTTCTTGGCGCTGAAGGCCGATATCACAATCCCACAAATTGGATGGTATGAAACCAGCTCAAGAAAGGATATAAAAGACAGATCCACGCCTTAGAATTTAGCCTATTCGAGGGAGAAACCTCGTTTACATTACATAAATGAACAATTCTTGGATGATTCAAATGATAAAACCTCTTTTATATATATAGGAGTCTAAGGAGTCACAATATAACCCAGCCGACCTAACAATACTAACATAAAGCCACAAAAATAACAATAGAGGGATTCTATGGGGCACAATAATAACAATATGGGGACAACAGGGGCACAACAATATTAATAAGAGGTACAACTACAATAGTAATGGGGTAATCACTAGTATTATACGGACCCAACATGCCCCTCTCCTTCAAAAAAGTGTTGTCCTCAACGATTGAGTAGTTCTGGATGCTTCTGTATAAAATTATCATCCTCCCATGTGGAATCTTCAGCAGATAAGTTCTTCCACTTGATTAGATACTATGAAATTGATCGATTTCGTAGCTGTCAAGTTCTTGTTTCTGTGACTGCTTCTGGTTCCAATATAATTTTCCCTTCCTCGTCAAGTTCTGGCAATATTGTTTGAACTGGGAGATTATCACCTATAACCTTCTTTAAACATGAAACATGGAAAACTGGGTGCAATCGAGAAGCTGCAGGAAGCTCTAATTTGTATGCCATAGTACCAATATTTTGCAACACCTTGTATGAACCATAATACTTTGGTGATAATTTATTATCCTTCTTAGCTTGCTTGAGGGACCTTTGTTTTATATGGTTGTAGTCGTAGGAATACCCAGTCACCTACATCAAAACTTCTTTCACTGCGATGTTGATCTGCCTGTTGTTTCATTCTATTTTGTGCCAACACGAGGTTATCCTTTAAGAGTTGAGGACTTGTTGTTGATGTTTGATGTGATGTTCCACTGCCTGAACCTTAGAATTTTCTCTTAAATATGATGTGATGGATGGTGGTTGATACCCATAAAGTGCCATAAATGGGGTCATTTTTGTTGCTGTATGGAAGGATGTGTTATACCACCATTCAGCCAGAGGCAACCATTTGACCCATTGTGTTTGTTTATCAGAGACAAAGCAATGAATATATCCTTCCAAACATTTGTTTACTATCTCAGTTTGCCCATCAGATTGAGGATGATAAGATGAGCTATGAGCTAACTGAGTACCAAGACAAGAAAATAATTCTATCCAAAAATTTCCAGTGAAGATGGGATCTCTGTCACTTACAATAATCTTTGGGTTTCCATGTAGCTTTTGAATTGTATCCATAAATGCACTAGAAACTGTACTGGCTTTAAATGGATGTGATAATGCACAAAAGTGTGCATACTTGGTAAGTCTGTCAACTACCACCATGATGATACTCTTTCCCTTAAACTTGGGTAAACCTGTGATAAAATCCATTGAAACCTCCTCCCAACTTTGGCTTGGAATGGATAAAGGTTGTAATAGACCTGGTGCCTTAATTGTTTCAACTTTATTTTGCTGGAAAACCAAACATTCCGCCACAAACTTTTGAATATCTGATTTAAGGCCATCCCAAAAAAATTCCTTCTTAACCCTGTGGTAAGTTTTTAAAAATCCTGAGTGCCCTCCTAACGAAGAAGTGTGCAATTCCATAAGAATCTTTTGTTTTTAGCTGGGAATTCTTACAGAGGTATAAGCGATCTTTGTACCATAACGAATCAGTTTTGCCAGCTAAATGTATCAGACATACTGGAATCTTGTTGTAACTTTCGAATAAGTGCCCACACTTTTTCGTCATTTCTCCTTCTCCCTGCTTATTTACCAATTAGTTGGATAATAGAAATGGACACAACAATGCTTCCCATCCTCATCCTTTCTTGAGAGTGCATCTGCCACCACATCTTGCTTCCCTTTTTTGTAGATATTTCAAAGTCATAACCCAACATCTTTGTGACCCACTTTTGTTGCTCTTCAGAGGATAATCTTTGTTCTAAAAAGTATTTAAGGCTATCATGATCCGTTTTTACCTTGAAGTGTCTTCCCATTAGGTAGGGTCGCCATTTCTTAATTGCATGGAGTATTGCCAACATTTCCTTCTCATAAATAGCTTTGTGTAAAAACTTTCCCTTGATTGGACGACTTTCAAAAGCAATGGGTCTTTCACCTTGCATTAGAACATCACCAATTCCATTTCCTGAAGCATCACATTCCACAATAAAGGTTTTTGTGAAGTCCGGTGTAGCTAAGACAGGTGCTTGGCACATTGCCTCTTTAAGATGTTCGAAGACCTTTGTTGCTTCCGATCCATGAAAATGCATCTTTCTTCAATAATGTTGTTAAAGGTGCTACTATTCTCCCATAATTCTTAACAAACTTACGATAATACCCTGTCAACCCAAGAAATCATCGTAGATGCTTTATGGATGTGGGTATTCTCCATTCCTTAATGGCTTTAATTTTGCTAAGGTCTACCTTAACTCCTTCATGAGATACAATATGACCCAGATATACCACCTCTTGTACTCCAAAGAAACATTTGGATCTTTTTGCATATAATTGTTTTTCCTCCAATAGTTGTACCACTCTGTCAACATGTTCAACATGATCCTTCCAAGACTTGTTGTAGATGAGTATATCATCAAAGAATACTAACACAAATTTTCTAAGGAATGGTTTGAAAATTGAATTCATCAAACCTTGAAATGTTGAGGGTGCATTGGTAAGGCCAAAAGGCATGACAAAAATTCATAATGACCCTCATGAGTTCTAAATGCTGTTTCAGAATGTCTTCAGTATTCATTCTGATTTGATGATATCTTGAATGAAGATCCAGCTTGGTGAAGTAAATTGATCCATGCAATTCATCCAATAATTCATCAATGACAGGAATGGGAAACTTATCTTTAATAGTGAGCTTGTTGAGCTCCCTATAATCTGGACACATGCGCCATGATCTATCCTTCTTGTGCACCAATACTACTGGAGCAGAGAAAGAACTTTGAATCGGCTGAATTATACCAGCCTCTAGCATTTCTGCAACCATATGTTCAATTTCACTCTTTTGGGCATAGGGATATTTGTATGGCCTGATGTTTGGAGTAACACTTCCTGGAATCAAATGAATAGCATGATCATGAT
>APFE030677020.1:4918-78995 GCA_000404065.3 Pinus taeda | reverse complement strand
CTATATAACAGGCAATCATTCGGATGGTTTGCTAAGAGTGTGAGAGGTTTTATGAGAATTTCTTGATGTAATCTCCAATTTGATTAATAAACTCCTGATGCCTATGTTTGGTGGACGTAGCCCAGATTGGTTGGGTGAGCCACGTTAAACTCTTGTCTTATGTGCTTGATTGTTCTGCTGTGTTAATTTTATTTAAGTTTCCTGTGCACCTGTTCCAACACCCAATGAGGTCTGGATATAAGGAGTTAGGGCTTGAACTGGTCGAACCTTTGCAAGACTAGCCTTGCAAATCCCAACGGCCTCCCATGGGGGAAAAAAGACGAGGGGGTAGGATATCCTTTCAAAATCTTGCTCGAAGAAGCCCTTGAGCGATAGAGGAACGTGATGATGGAAAACTTTGCCCAGATCCTTCAGCGGCTATCCAAGGGCGACACATATACTTCCAGCAACTACTCTAGAAGTGCCACTCCCTTTAAGGTACAAGTTGACTTTGACATTCCCATATTTGAGGGTCAGATAGATGCAGACACCGTAGATAAATGGTTAAATCTGCTAGAAGGATATTTTTCTATTCATGATTTTTCTAGTTGGGAAAAGATTATTGTTTCTCTTCTCAAAGCCCCTCCCCACGTCAAGGACGAGTGGGAAACCTACTGTGAGTAGAAGGATGAAAGTACACCCTCACTATTTTCGGTTGCACCCACTTGGGATTCATTTTAGGACGCCAAAAAAGAGCAGTACTACCTTGTCGGGAGCTATGAGGATAAATACATAAAGTGGACAACACTGCGACAGGGAAGGGACCAAGACGTGCTGGAGTTTACCAATGTTTTTCATACCTTGCACACAAAGTTGGGTATTAAGGATTCTAAGAAACATCTGGTACTCAAGTACCGCAGCTGCCTAAACATGTACATCGAGGATGAGATGGAGTTCCTGGACATCTCCTCGCTTAACATGACGTACCGATACACTATCAAGATTGAGCGGAATATTAAATAGAAAAAGCGAGACTTTGGATCTGTGAATCCGAAACAAGGGAAAGGCGCCCCCAAACTGTAGAGCAAAGGGCAAAGCCAAGGTGGGACGACCCAAGATAACTCGTCGAAGTAGCAAGAAAATAACAACACCATGAATACAAAGAAGGACACGAGAAAGTGGTGTGAGTTCCATAATAGCTCTACTCACAACACAAGTGAGTGTCGGGCCAAGCAATCACTGGTGGCCAAGCTGAAGGCTTCTAAGTCCGATGCATGTTCTGACTCTAAGTCAGAACCCGACAAGGGGAATGACAAAGGGAAGTGGATCATTGACGCGGAGCCCAATGCCACTGTGGCCACCACCAAGATCCAAAATATTGACCCTAAAGATCCAGAAGAGGGGAGCACTGATTCCACTCATAGATGTAGGTGAAGGGTTCTCCACTGTAGTTCATTGCCGACAGCAGGAGCCAAAAGAACCTCATTTTAGTAGATTTCATGAAGCGGACGACCTACCAACTACAACACATCCGCATCCGTACACCATCGGGTGGCTTTAGCGAGGACGATATCTCTGCATCACCCAGTAGTGTTGCATTCGCTACAACATCAAGCCCTTCACGGATCAGGTATTGTGTGATGTTTCTCCTCTTGAAGTTTGTGGTGTATTATTAGGACAACCATACTTATGGAAGCGGCATGTTGTATATGAGTCTAAACCTCGCTCTGTTATTATTAATTTGGGTACTAAGTTATACATGATATCGGAGGTAGCCCCACCTACAACCATCCCTTTGTTATCCGCTAAGAAATGCAGTAAGGTCATCTCCCAAACTGAGAAATTTGTTTTCTTTCTGATTCGCTCTCAAAGTAAGGGGAAGGTCATAGCCACATCCATGGCCCCCGGGAAGGGTTCCTCTAAGCAACAGAAGTAGGTGGATACAGTTGTGGAAGAATATAGGGACATCTTCTCCTCACCCACAGGGGTACCCTTGCATTGTCAGGTCAAGCATTCAATTGATCTGACTCCGATCAAGTTACTCACCTTGTGGGAGCCCCATTGTACTTGTATAAAAGAAGGATGGAACTTGGAGGCTCTGCATTGATTATCGGGCACCAAATAAAATCACTGTCAGGAACAGGTATCCAATCCCACGGATTAATGACCTGCTGGATCAACTCAAGGGGTCCAAGTATTTCAACAAGAGTGATTTGAAGTCTGGTTATCACCAGGTTCCAATAGAGCCCACAGATGTACGAAAGACCGCCTTTAAATCCAAGGAAGGCCTTTTTGAATGGTTGGTTATGCCCTTCAGGTTGACGAATGCCCTTGTTATTTTTATGAGGCTAATGGATGACATCTTACAACCCTTCACTAGCTCGTTTGCAGTGGTTTATTTGGATGACATCCTCATCTTCAATAAGAGTTGGGAAGAACACTTGCAACACATTCAACAGGTCCTTCAAACCCTTCGACAACACAAACTATGTGCCAACTTGGAGAAATGCACCTTTGGCATGAGCTAGGTCCAATACTTGGGTTACATCATAGATGAGCATGGCGTGCATGTGGACCCAACTAAGATCCATGTCATTCGGGATTGGCCAGCTCCGACCACTCTAACAGAGCTTCACAACTTTTTGGGCCTTGCAAATTTCTATCGAAGGTTCATGTTGGGATTCTCCCATATCACTTAGCCTTTGAGTTAGTTTACTAAGGGCGGGGTGAAAAAAAAGGTTTCCTGGTCCAAGTACCAACAGAAGGCATTCGTTGAATTGAAGCACCACCTTTGCTTTGCACCAATACTCACACTGCCAGACCTACAACAACCATTTGAAATCGAGATAGATGCCTCAGACTATGTTATTGGTGAAATCTTCACCCACGAGCATCCATTGGCCTATCATAGTGAGACACTTTCTGATACAATTCGGAAGTACTCCACCTATGATAAAGATATGTATTCCATTGTGCAGGCTTACTGACAATGGAAGCACTACATTCGGGGGAAGGAGACAATCATCCACACCGATCACCGACCTCTTCAGTTTACACAGACACATGAGAAGTTGTAGAACGATCACCACCATAAGTGGCCTACATATCAACAACAATTACACTTGAAAATTAAATACAAAAAGGGCAGCACCAATCATGTTGTAGATTGCCTCAACTAGCCCCCAGTTGCAACACTGGCTACTTTTCTCAACTCTTGTGGCCATGAGACCTATGGATGGCCGCAACTATTCAAAAATGATCCATAGTTCGCCTTGACATACCAGATGCTAGTAGTTGGCAAGAAAGTTCTTGATTTCCACCTCCAAGACGCATTGTTATGCTACCTAGGCCACCTTTGTGTTCCTTCAAGCGAGCGTGCCAAGCTAATTTGGGAAGCGCACTATAGTCAAGTCGCAAGACACTTTGGTGTGGTGAAAACTGTGGTTGTACTACAAAAGTACTTTTGTTGGCCCAAACTCCGACTGGATGTTGGGAAATATATCAAATCCCACACTGCTTGAGCCATCGCCAAGCCAACCATCAAGAAGCAAAGCCTGTACACTCCTCTACCTACTTCCAGCCAATCGTGGGAATCCATCTCCATGGAGTATATGTATGGCCTCCCTTCTACCAAGAATGGTAAGGACTGTGTATTTGTGGTCATGGACAAATTTTCTAAGATGACTATATTGATGACCTGCAAGAAGAGTATCACAACAGAGGACACTGTCAAACTCTTCTTTGAACAAGTATGGGTACATTTTGGAATCCTGCAGCCCATTATATTAGATCGAGATAATAGGTTCTTGAGCACATTCTAGTCAAGCTTTTGGAAAATATTGGACACCAAGCTCACCAAATCCACTGCCTTCCATCCCTAGATTGATGACCAGACAGAGATTGTTAATAGGATTATAGTGCACATACTCCACATGTACAACTCCAAGCATCCTCGAACTTGGGATAAGAGTCTTCCATATGTGCAACACAGTTATAATAGAACCCTCCACAGCTCGACTGGTCACAGTCCCTTTCAAGTGGGTCTAGGATTTCAACCATTAGGTTTGATTGATGTGGCCATGCCTCATACAACTACGCAAACATAATCCACACATGTATTGTTCGAGGATGATAAAGCGGCCAAATTTATTGAATGCATCCAACACATCCTCCAGAAGGTTCACGACATCTTGGAGAATTCAAATGCCAAGTACAAGTAGCAACATGATCAACATTGGGTACCACACAAGTTTTAGGTGGGCGACAAAGTCTGGTTGCATTTGTAGAAAGAGCGCCTTACTGAAGCCCATCAGAAGCTCAAATCACTACAATATGGTCCTTACACCATTACCAAGGTTGTGGGAGACAATGCTTTTGAGCTCAGCATTCCCCCTTCCTTGGCCTACACCCAATGTTCAATGTGGACCACCTTCAACCAGACTTCCCACCATTGTTGGACACATCAAACATTGCAGAACAACTCACACCAACATAGTTAAACCTAGACTGCATGGAACATGCCACAACTGATCGGATTATGGAGACACAAGTCAAGAACACTCGCCAGTAAAAGATCCAACTATATCGGGTTGTCAAAGCTGACCAACTCCTGCACCAAGGCAAGTGGCTCACCAGGGACCATGTTAAACATAAATTTTCTCACCTCATGGAGGCTCTGCATGCAATGGGGACCATTACTTCCTAGGGGGGGGGAATGATCCAGGTGGATATTGGTGGCCACCCACCTATCCCACCTAGACCTCCAGTCAATTTCATTTGTTTCCTTGTTTATTTCAACATTTACTATTTTTAGATTTTTTTTTCGGGTTTTGAACTTCCAGAGCAGTTTTGATCCCATAAACGACGTTTTTTTAGGTTCCTTGCAGGCCCATAGCCATAGGCAAGGGCCTATGGAACATATTGTAGTACTCGGAGATACCTTTCCAACAAGGTATCGTATGCACCAAACAGAGATAATACGACCAAGTTATGACCATAGGAATTTGGTTGTCCAACTAACCCCAACGGGGCCCACAAACTCTTGTTGTTACATCTCCTGGGGTTAGGGTTTTGGTTGTTTAAGGTTTTCTCATGTTTTTCAATAATAAATAGGCCCTTGAGCCTCATTGTAACACAATTCAGAGGCATGTAGTCACCACATCTCTTCTAAGAGATAAGCTACCATCGCTCGAGCTAGTCTTATTTCCATTTTGTTTGTAAGCATACTTCATTATTTGATAGTAATGAAATGAAGAGTTATTTCTGTTGCATCTTTCTATTTATGGTTATATCTGTAATTTGTTGCATTCCTTTTTAAATTTGGATCAAGAACATTAAGGCCGCTAGCATTATCGTTGCCATAGTCGTGGCTATGATAGGTGTCATCAAAGTCATCGTTTCTTTGTCCTTAGATTACGACTCCAAGTTCACATCTAGCTTGTTGCTCTGGTCTTTCTCACCATGATAACAACGTCGGGGGGCCGAGTTCTAGTGGTTCTTGTTAGCATTGTCGGTGCTACCGGGGAGGGGACGTGCAATCGTGGCCCACTGTCTTCCATGGCGCCCATGGGATTGTATGATGGTGGCGTCTTCATGTGGGTTGAAATGGTGATGCTCCACTTGGGGGCTCAACTGGTTGCACCAATGTAGCCTGCAAGATTTCCTCGAGCATCCCGAAATTCCTCTGCTAATCTGAGACCATGAAGTTCCTCTACTAATTTGAGACCAGTTCCGTGGCCTATATTTCTACACCAGCTTGTGCAGCGCTGCATCCTCCTCGGGGCTCCATGACCCTTGATTCGCTCCACCACTCATACAACCCCGCAACTACCCAAACCTCTGCATTAATAACCAACTTATTAACACCGCCCGATCGATGGAAAACTGCAAAAGATATGGCAATGGAGCAAAGGTACTATTGGTTTCTCCTCAGGGTGTAATCTACGAGGTTAGTAATTTCATGAACCTACTACAAGTTAACCCTGTTTTATAAGGAAATCTTCCTATGATGCTAACAATACATGTGCCTTTTGGTCTCAAAAACATGAAAGCTACCTGGCGAGCTATGACTATTTGTTTTCATGACATTATCCATAAGATCATCGAGTCATATGTAAATAATCTACTTACTAAATCCCATTACATTATGACCATCCTTAATACCTATGTACCATGCTCTTGTGCCTGTGTGCTTATAAGAGTCATTTTAAACTTGGTCAAATGTGCCTTTGGTGTGACCTTGGGTGAGCTGTTAGGTTTTATTATATTTTGTTGTGGCATTGAGATTAACGAGAATGGATTAAGTGGGAAGGGACGAGATTCAAAAGCCTATCATCAATCTCAGATACCAGACACACTAATGGAAAGAGGGCTTTAGTAGGTGGCTAAGAGTTTCCCCTTGACAACCAGTCCTCACAATACCCCACATATTTTTGTTTGTAGCTCAGGCTTATAGTTGGTTAGATAACAAACCTCGCCTTGAACTATACAAAAATGATCCATTGTTCGCCTTGACATACCAGATGCTAATAACTAGAAAGAAAGTTCCTAATTTCCACCTCCAAGATGCATTATTATGCTACATGGGCCACCTTTGTGTTCCTTCAAGTGAGCCTGCCAAGATGATTTGGGAAGCGCACTACAGTCGGGTCGCAAGACACTTTGGTATGGAGAAAACTGTGGTTGTACTACAAAAGTACTTCTGTTAGCCCAAACTCCGACTGGATGTTGGGAAATATATTAGATCTCGCATTGCCTACGCCATCACCAAGCCAACCATCAAGAAGCAAGGCTTGTACACTCCTTTGCCTACTCCAAGCCAACCGTGGGAATCCATTTCCATGGAGTATATGTCTGGCCTCCCTTCTACCAAGAATGGTAAGGATTCTGTATTTGTGGTCATGGAAAAATTTTCTAAGATGGCTATATTGACAACCTGCAAGAAGAGTATCACAACAGAGGACAGTGCCAAACTCTTCTTTGAACGAGTATGGGTACATTTTGGGATCCCGCAGACCATTATATCAGATCGGGATAACAGGTTCTTGAGCACATTCTAGTCAAGCTTCTGGACATTATTAGACATCAAGCTCACCAAATCGACTACCTTCCATCCCTAAATTGATGGCCAGAGAGAGGCCGTTAATAGGATGATAGTGCACATACTCCGCATGTACAACTCCAAGCATCCTCGAACCTGGGATAAGAGTCTTCCATATGTGCAACACAGTTATAATAGAGCCCTCCACAACTCGACTGGTCACAATCCCTTTCAAGTGGGTCTAGGATTTCAACCATTGTGTCTAATTGATGTGGCCATGCCTCATGCAACTACGCAAACATAATCCACACATGTACTATTCGAGGATGATAAAGCGACCAAATTTATTGAACGCATCCAACACATCCTCTAGAAGGTTCACGACATCTTGGAGAAGTCAAATGCCAAGTACAAGTAGCAACATGATCAACATCGGGTACCACACAAGTTTTAGGTGGGCGACAAAGTTTGGTTGCATTTGCAAAAAGAATGCCTTACCGGAGCCCATCGGAAGCTCATACCACTACGATATGGTCCTTACACCATTACCAAAGTTGTGGGAGACAATGCTTTTGAGCTCAACATTCCCCCTTCCTTGGCCTGCACCCAATGTTCAATGTGGACCACCTTCAACTAGACTTCCCACCATTGTTGGACACATCAGACATTGCAGAACAACTCACACCAACATAATTAAACCTATACTGCATGGAATAGGCCACAACTGATCGGATTATGGAGACATAGGTCAAGAACACTCGCCAGTAAAAGATCCAACTATATCGGGTTGTCAAAGATGGCCAACTCCTGCACCAAGGCAAGTGGCTCACCTGGGACCAAGTTAAATATAGATTTCGTCACCTCATGGAGGCTTTGCATGCAATGGGGACCATTGCTTCCTAAGGGGGGAGAAATGATCCAGGTGGATATTGGTGGCCACCCACCTATCCCACCTAGACCTCCAGTCAGTTTCATTTGTTTCCTTGTTTATTTCAACATTTACTATTTTTAGAAGTTTTTCGGGTCTTGAACTTTAGGAGCAGTTTTGATCCCCTAAACTACGTTTATTTGAGGTTCGTTGCAGACCCATAGCCATATGCAAGGGTCTATGGAAAATCTTGTAGTACTCGGAGATATCTTTCCAACAAGGTATCGTATGCACCAAACAGAGATAATACGACCAAGTTATGACCCTCGGAAGTTGTTTGTCCAATTAACCCCAATGGGGCCCACAAACTCTTGGTGTTACATCTCCTGGGGTTAGGGGTTTCTCATGTTTTTCAATAATAAATAGGCCCTTGAGCCTCATTGTAACACAATTCAGAGGCATGAAGCCGCCACATCTCTTCTCAGAGATAAGCTACCATCGCCCGAGCTAGTCTTATTTCCATTTTGTTTGTAAGCATACTTTAATATTTGATAGTAATGAAATGAAGAGTTATTTCTGTTGCATCTTTGTATTTGTGGTTATATCTGTAATTTGTTGCATTCCTTTTTAATTCGGATCAGGAACACTAAGGCTACTAGCATTATCGTTGCTGTATCTGTGGCTATGATATGTGTCATCAGAGTCATCGTTTCTTTGTCCTCAGCTTACGACTCCAAGTTCACAACTAGCTTGTTGCTTTGGTCTTTCTCACCATGATAACAACGTTAGGGGGCCGAGTTCTAGTGGTTCTTGATAGCATTGTTGGTGCGACCGGGGAGGAGGCGTGCAATCGTGGCCCACTTTTTTCCATGGCGCCCATGGGATTGTATGATGGTGGCATGTTCATGTGGGCTGAAATGGCGATGCTCCACTTGGGGGCTCAGCTGGTTGCACTAATGTAGCCTGCAAGATTTCGCCGAGCATCCCAAAATTCCTCTGCTAATCTGAGACCATGAAGTTCCTCTACTAATTTGAGACTAGTTTCGTGGCCTATATTTCTCCACTAGCGTGTGCAGCGCTGCGTCCTCCTCGGGGCTCCATGACCCCTTGATCCACTCCACCACTCGTACAACCCTGCAACTACCCAAACCTCTGCATTGATAACCAACTTATTAACACCACCCGATTGATGGAAAATTGCAAAAGATATGGCAATGGAGCATAAGTACTACTGGTTTCTCCTCAGGGCATAATCTACGAGGTTAGTAATTTCATGAACCTACTACAAGTTAACCTCGTTTTATAAGGCAATCTTACTGTAATGCTAACAATACATGTGCCTTTTAGTCTCAAAAACATGAAAGCTACCCTAACGAGCTATGACTATTTGTTTTCATGACATTATCCATAAGATCATCGAGTCATATGAAATAATCTACTTACTAAAATCCCTATTACATTATGACCATCCTTAATATATGTACCATCTCTGTGCCTGTGTGCTTATAAGAGTCATTTAAACTTGGTCAAATGTGCCTTTGGTGTGACCTTGGGTGAGCTGTTAGGTTTTATTATATTTTGTGGTGGCATTGAGATTGGCAGGAATGGATTGAGTGGGAGGAGACGAGATTCAGAATCCTATCATCAATCTCAGATACCAGACACACTAATGGAAGGAGGGCTTTAGTAGGCAGCTAAGAGTTACCCCTTGACAACCAGTCCTCACAAAACCCCACATCTTTTTGTTTATAGCTCAGGCTTATAATTGGTTAAATAGCAAACCTGTTCTATCAATATCAATATCAAAATCAATATCAATATCAATATCAATATCAATATCCAAAAAAAAGAAAAGAAAAAGCTCGATCTTTTAATCGAGCATTATATCCTTAAAGAGTGAATTGAGTGAGCACTCAATCAAGAGCACTTATATTGGTGATATGAGTGGTAAAGAGATTTTTACTTAGACTTGTTAGAGCTCATAGAAGATGGTTGTGTTGGGGTTAGTCATTACCCTAACTCCCACCCAAAAAATCTCCACCACCCAAAAGTTTGATGGGATCTCAATTGTCCAGAATACCGGACCATTATAGATACCTTGGGATATAAAGGACCATTGACACGTTCACCCTTGCATGAGTTTTTGAAATCAAAACATATGACACACGTCACTGCCATTGTTCATGTATATATTTACATATATATATAAAAAAGCCTCATATGAAAGTAGGGCCGAAGATAGGTTGATTGACATTCGTACATACATGCCCCACTATCGTAGTACATCAATGTGGTAGACCGACACAAGTTACTTGTGATAGGAGGGAGGTGTCACCGATGGTGGTTCCAGGTGGAAAATACATTGAGAATAGTCAGATTTAGGCCCAAGGAATTGGGTAGTATAGTATGTATTGTAGATATAGTTCGTATAATTTAAGTGTGCAATCAAAATAGGTGGGTGGTTTATATGTAGGTAACTTGGTGCTTAGTACACATGCAAATGTTTATTACCCAAAAATTAAAATTCTATTAATATCAAAATTCTATAATACATGTATTGCTTTTAGGATGTAGAGGTCATAGGTTCAAAACCAAAGGGGTAGAGTATGTATACCTTCGTAGACTTAGCAGTCAAATTGCTGCGCAGAGGTGGGTCCCTTGTCCCACAAACAAGGCGGTCTCATACACCAATTTGGTGTCTGGCTTGACTGTAACCTTAAAAATGGATATTATTATTATTATTATAAAGTGGAAGTTAAAGTTATATGCATTTAATCTCTTTTTGAACATTTATATTATTATCTTTTTATCAATCCATATGCAGGGTTTATCCTTAGATTTGATGGAAAGGAACAATTAAATCTAATTTTTGGTTTTTCAAATATTACATATTTGAAAATATATTTCTTTATAGATCTAACAGTTAAATTTATCCCTTCTCCAAATTATTATATAATTTATCATAACCATTTTACAAATCTCAAGTATTAAAAATACAAAGAATGTCTTATCTCTTGTGATTATAATTACATTTCTTGTAGTATATGTCTGTCATTATAAATTCATTTCTAGCAGAATATACATCTTCAATCTTATAACTAAACATCTTAATTTAAACTTATGTTTTTCCCAACATACCTATGTCTCCTCGAAGATTGCTTCTAGGTTAGTTATGAGTTTGGTGACAGAAATCTGATATATTGCAGATTCTATAATGCTCTTTTAACCATTTGGAAAACTCTACTTCACCAATACTTTAGTCTCCTGATTCCTCATGTCTTCCACATCCACATCCTTGTTTCTTTCAATGTTACCTCTACATTACTATACATTCATCTACACTTCTATTAACATATATTTACACTTTTTTAATACCAAGTTCATATTAATTGTGATAATTATTTTCATTTATAAATATAGAATCCTCTCCTCTATATAAAATAAATATTTAAATTATATCAAAATATAAACCCCACTATATTATAATATTATTTATTTTTTTGATTATAATAAAATCGTAATTTATTAAAGTAATATTTATAAATGACATTAATACCCTATTATACCATCCACTTAATCATATCAAATGAAGAAACAATATATCATATTAGACACCTTAACGGTGACAAAGTATTCCAAAAAAATTCCCAATATAATATATTTTAATTTTTATATTACCTGCTTTTTAAAATTAAAGAACAGCACACCGCCACAAAAATATAAAATCATAAAAATTTCAAAGAACCCAACTATAACAAATACACCGCTTTGACTTATACCATAGAATTGAAAAGGTCATGCTGAACCTACTCCGGACTTTAAAAGTTATTTAAATTTTACTAATTAACGAATACATGACGAAATCTCACTTCATATAGCGTACCATAAAAGCAGTAAGAAATCTATATTGTTTTGCAAGAGGTTTTCATCTTCGCCATTGTTGGAGCTTCGACGGAATTTCAGCACTCTGAAGAGCAATCTCGCACCCCGAAAAGACATAAACATCGTGTAGGATTTGAATCCACTGGTAATTTTCTATCTGTTGTTTCGTCACAAATCGTCTTATTTGTGACGATTCGCCGATTAAGATTATGAAATCTTTCGAGGTCATCTTGTTGCAGGAGCGTGTTATGCTGCTGTATTTTATACAAATTTCTCTCTTTTCCGTATTTTCAAGGTCAAATGTATGTAGATCTGACGTTAATTGTACTAAAGAATGATGTTTAAGGATGGATTTATGTTGGAAGCCGATAAAAGATTTTTTATTGCGACATCCTGCATAGGTTTATGTTTATTGTGTCTACAAGGAGAAGTCTGAAAGGTCCTGGTTAAATTTCTTGTTCGATTTCGAAAGTTAGGGTTTTAGGAAAAAAATGAGTCTCAAAGGTATTTGTCACCCTGTTTCTGTTGGCAGGACTTCGATTTGTTACAGTTCTCGCCCATTTTATTTTTGCGAGAAAATTAGAGTTCTATTTTTAAATTTTGAAATCAAACTTTTAACTTTTTACATGGATGTGATAGTTTGAATTCGGCATTTATAAGATTTTAGTTTGATCTGCTGTTAAATTCGAGAGATCTCTTAGAAACCCTAGATCTTTCGTATTATAATACGGCGGGCCTTCTGTTTAATACCGACTCGGAGGGCATTAAGGGATCTTGTTGTGAATTTCATAAAGATTGCTTTTGAGCGATGTGTTTTCTGAGGATTTAATGTATAATTGGCAGAATCATGGATGCAGTAGACACTGTTGTGAGGCCGTTGAAGGACTTTGCCAAAGATAGTGTCAGGCTTGTGAAAAGATGTCATAAGCCAGACCGGAAAGGTAAGACGGCATGTTCTCTATTCTGGTGTTCAATATTTGTCATTTATATCTGCTTATCTATATTTCTGGTGATTTTAATTTTGCAAATCTTTGGTTGGGAATATGTTTATTGTGCAGAATTCAGCAAAGTAGCATTCAGAACGGCAATTGGTTTTGTCGTCATGGGCTTTGTTGGCTTCTTTGTTAAGTTGATTTTCATTCCAATCAACAACATCATCGTTGGATCTGGATAGGTAATCTATCTATATGGCTAAGATCATTTATGATTCCGTTGTATTCGATCGTTTATCCTGTATTCTCCAAGTTAATTCCATAAGATAAAATGCTTATCAAGAAATAAAACCTATATGCATTGAAACACCGTGGATCTAGCCACTAAGCGACACTGTATTTTGCTTCCTAAAATTTCACTTTCATATTACATATTACAGAAAAGCATCGCGTAAACAGTTTGGGGATTCGGTCCCTCCTGCAATCCAGGCCAGAAGCAGACTGACTCCATAGTCAAATTCCTTAATATAATTTCGTCGAACATGATATTTAGGAGTCGGTTGGTGTTACTGAGCTTCTCTGAATGATTGAATCCTTAATTACAAGTCAATTCTAATGTTACCCCTTTTTTCCCTCTTCTAGAAGTACTTCCAGAAAGATAATGCCTTGAGGGGCTACACTGATAACTTCGGCTTCCTTGTTCGAAGGGTATCTAGTCCCCAATTTGTTTTTTCCCGACTTCTAGAAGAATATGCCCTGATGGGCTGCACTGGATAACATGGGCTTTCTTGTCCGAAGGTTATCGAGTCCCCAAAATTTGCCAGGAGAATCCTAAAGTATGGGTCACTGAGGGGCTACACTGATAACTTGGGCTTCCTTGTTCGAAGGGTATCTAGTCCCCAATTTGTTTTTTCCCGACTTCTAGAAGAATATGCCCTGAGGGGCTGCACTGGTTAACATGGGCTTTCTTGTCTGAAGTTTATCGAGTCCCCAAAATTTGCCAGGGGAATCCTTAAGTATGGGTCACTGAGGGGCTACACTGATAACTTGGGCTTCCTTGTTCGAAGGGTATCTAGTCCCCATTTTGTTTTTTCCCGACTTCTAGAAGAATATGCCCTGAGGGGCTGCACTGGTTAACATGGGCTTTCTTGTCTGAAGGTTATCGAGTCCCCAAAATTTGACAGGGGAATCCTTAAGTATGGGTCAATTCTAATGTTTGGCTCTTTTTTTCCCCTCTTCTAAAAGTACTTACAGAAAGATATGCACTGAGGGCCTGCGCTGGATAACATGGGCTTCCTTGTTTGAAGGGTATCTAGTCCCCAAAATTTTTTCCTGACTTTTTGAAAGATATGCCCAGAGGTGCTGCACTGGATAACCTGGGCTTCCTTGTTCGAAGGGTATCTAGTCTAGTCCGGGTATCTAGTCCCCAATTTTTTTTTTCCCTGACTTCCAGAAAGATATGCCCAGAGGCGCTGCACTGTATAACGTGGGCTTCCTTGTTCGAAGGGTATCTAGTCCCCAAAATTTGCCAGACTTTCACCTAGCTTCATTTCTTTTTAACATGCAATTTGGTGGGACAAATATTGGTGAGAATGGAACCATGGCAGATGGTTCAACACTCAATAACCTTACCAGTGAACGAAGACCCTGTTGGCCTGATTCTGCTCTTAGTGCAACCCCAGCTGTGTTGGCTCCATTCCAGATCAGAGTTGGCCCCGAGTCAAAATGAGAGTTTGACTTGGTCTCTCAGGTCAAAACTGGGTTAGTTAATTTGTCGTCTGTACATAAAAGACAAAGGAAAGCACTCATTTCTTTGTTTTTCTGATATGATTTCACAGCAAACAACCAGAATCCATGCATTTTGCAGTATGTACTATCATCTATTTACCTTGAAACTAGTTATGAAAGAAAAAAATTGCCATTTGTATATTGTAAGCTTTCATATTAATGAAAATTAATTATTTTTTCTCCTATTTTTTTGGTTCTGTTTTTATTTAGTTTTTCAACTCCCAAGATTTTCCCGAGTTTGAGTCAACTATGTCTCCTGTCTCATGAAGTTGTTCTCCAAGACTAATCGGGAAATGTTGCGGCTTGTTCACAATGGAATCTTTGAAAAATCCAACTACCATAGGTAGCGTTGCTACCTTTTTCTCTTTAACAGTAATGAGAATTTTTGGAGAATTGGTAATTTTAAAAGATTGACTGCCACCATTACACCAGATACAAGTATTTCATAATTGCCACACATGGGCCAGTTACAACATGTCTGCTAAAACTTGAACCCACACTCATGCAGCTGGGGAAATGAATTGTCCACCAAACTACTTGAGCGAAGATACTTGAGCTAAGATCTTTTGACTGAGTTGCTACCTTTACAAGTATAGATTTGCAATGATTAGACAGAGAAAACAAGTGAGTCATCAATCTAAGTACTAAACAAAAGGGTTGAAAGACACTGGTACATAATGATGGAGACACACGACTCTGAATTTAAAATGTTTTATTTTTAGTTGACTTGGCTGGATTATCAATTTTATGGTTGTCTTTAAAATTGGCCTTCTAAAGATAGAATCAATGTTGTACTTGTCAAGGGGCGTTTCTAAAGATAGAGTCAATGTTGTAAACTATACAAAATGTTTTGACCAACAAAAGGATGAATGCTGTTTCAGCAGCACTACAACCTCTTCCAAATTCTAAACAAAAACAGAACAGAAATGGGACCATGTGGAGTCTATACTTTAATGTTTAGAAACAATGCACAAGATGACCTAGTTTTCTGTCTGCCTATAAAAGAAAAACAGAAACACCCATTTCTTTGTTTTTCTGACCTGATTTCACAGCAAACAATCAGAAGATCTGTCAAATGATCACAATCAATGAATTTTCTTGTTTGTACCAGCATCTGTTTACTCTGAAACTAGTTTTTAAAGAAAATGTTCATCATTTGTATACTGTAGGCTTTCATATTACTAAAAAGTTAAAAACTATTTATTTTTCTTCGGATTGTTTTTTGTTTCTTTTTATTTACTGATTCAACTTCCAAGATTTTCCAGAGTTCCAAGTCAACTATTTCGCATGTCTCACCAAGTTGTTCTCCAATTCCACTTTGGATCATTGTTGGTTGCACAATAGAACCTCTGGAAAGTCCAACTCCCATAGGTAGTCTTGCTACCTTTACAAGTATATATGAAAGTATGCAAAACCAGAACCAGTGACCGGACTGGTCCACCTATCAAATTGGGATTCAAACGGGAACCGGTGACCGGACTGGTCCACCTATCAAATTAGGATTCAAACTGGAACCAGTCAAACCAGGACTGGTCAGAGCTCAATGAACTGGTCTTTAAAAAAATACATGAAATAATTATTTTTAGTGAAAAAAACCACTTTTAAGATTCAAAACCATGATTCCAAACCAATAGAGACAAAATATGCAGAGTTTGTTCATCAATATACCATGTAAAGGTGAATATATCAAAATGGCACCAGGTGTAATACATATCAGCAACAAAATACATAATCAATAAGTCTATAATGGCCTCTAGAGGTTAAAAACAATGCTACAAGCTAGCAGGCCATTGGCCTAATACAAGTCTACATATCAGTGATCAAGATGATCACTCCTCATCATGATCAAACTCATCACCACTACTAGACAAGATCATTGACATTAGCTACATAAATGATTTGGCTTAGAGTTTGAGGACTCTTAATACTGCTCTGCAACCTCAGTAGTAGCAACAAAACTAGACATCAAAATCACAAACCACTGATCAACATGATTACTCATGAAACTCATCATTGATTCAATACTATTAGAAATGGGATCATCAACAAGAGATACATAAACATAACTCAAAAGTCCTTCAGACTTGGATTGCTCAACCTTATAATATTATAGAAATTGAAAAAGTTTAACATGCCTAACCAATGATTTTGGTTTGAGTGAATGGTTCATCTCGTCAACCTTATAATGTGGTAGAAAAAGATTAGCATGCCTAATCAATTATGTTCCTTTGAGTGAAGGGTACATTTTTGTTAAGGCCATGGTAGAGGAGCTCATCAGTCAATACCACCAACATCAACAAAGTTTAACAATCAATGTCACCAACATCAAGGTACTTAAAGGGCTTCATGCTTCTGATCAAATGCCAATCTCATACCCTCACACATACATAATCAAATGGAAACATTGCAAATCCCAAACTATGAAATTCTGAAAACCATTAATTCTGCTGGATTTTGAGTGAAATCTAAAATTCTATTTTTTTTCGTATGAAATCTAATGAGGTCGAAACCAATATCAAACATCCCAAGTCATTTCATGGTAATGTTAAAAAGTAAAAGGATGAAAATGAACTATAAAGGAAACATTACCATTTATTGCCAGTGTTCCTAGGGTTAATATGTGTGAGGCGGTTAATATGTGTGAGGCAAATGAGAGGGGAGGCATGCTTTTCTTGTTTTTGCAGGGAAACAACCCCAAGTTTTCCTCAACTTCTTCAAAACTCAAAACCGCATTCTGTGGAGTCTGCGGTTGGCTTGGCAATAAATTGGCCAGTTTTTGATGGAACCGGCTAGTTTATGGGAAAATCGGCTGGTTCCGTCATAAACCAGCCAGTTTATGGCCGGTTAGACCCAAAAACCCTAGCCTACAAGGATTGAAACTGGTTTTTCCACTGGTTGGATAGCTCAGCCTAATGAACCGGCTGGTTTGACTGGTTTACAGTTTGAAGTGGCCAGTTTCAAATACTATGGTATATACCATCATTCCAAATATTGATCAAAAGGACAGAGACTCTGGTACATAAGGATGTAGACACAACTCGAATTTTTTATTTTTAGTCGTTGACTTGGCTAGGTTATCAAATTTATAGATGTTTTTAATGTGGGTCATCTAATGTGGTGAAGTGGCCCTTCTAAAGGTGGAGTCGAAGTTGTAAATTATACAGAATTTGAGATTATACAAAATGTTTTGATCAACAAAAGGACTAGGGCTGTTTTGGGTGCGCTGGAACCTATTCCAACATCCAAACCATAACAGAGCAGAGATAGATCACGTGGAGTCTAGACTATAGACAGAATACATAAAATAATCTAAAATAAAAAATCGACTGAAAGAAGAGCCCGGAGCCACAATCATGAGGTTCTGAACTTGGCTGCAATTTTTTGGTTGTTTTAGTATAGCGATTATCATTAAATATTTTATGCAGCTTAGTATGGTAATATAGTGCTTGAGTTTATGCTTTCTGTGGATTAAATTTAGTGCATCATTGCATGTGCCAATATTAGGATATTGGATCCAGATAACAGCACATCCTGTTGTAATATTGCTTGAAGTTCTTTGCAGGTGTTACTATGAAATGTAATCAAAGCTTTATGTGCGTTTCTACCCTGTTTGAACTCTAGATTGAAATTGTAGAAGATGCCATTGGCACATGATGTAAACTAATTTGTTGTTTTCATGCTACTTGCAGGAATTTACGCTGGTCATGGTTGTTAAGACTTGCATATTTTTGTATGTTAGACACTTTTATATGGTGTTGAAGTTGTACCTGAAATTCCAGGTTTCTTTTGTTTCGTTGGTGAATTACATGGATTGTGAATACTAAATTTTAACTGCTACAATAGCAAATGCTTTTTGGTAGAGTGTTCAATGCGGATAAGTGATTGTTGAGGATGTAGAAATCTTCATTTTAAAAAAAAAACTGAAACTGGGAAATTTATATTATATAAAGCTGTAGTTATGCTAAACAGTGGAATTACTGCTGTCCAGAGCTTTAGGAAAAATAAACAGCTCCTTACATGCAAAAAGCAGAGCTTACATAGATCATTAGGAAAAATAATCCAGTAGTTACAGAAAAAATATTCCAATATTTATTAGAGCTATATATTTTGAAGTAAACACCTAATACTATAGTGATTTCAAAAAACATTAAACTTAATGGAAAACCTAGTGGTTGATAGTCTCTTCAGAAAGTTTCCATTGATGTAAATCTAATTTGGTATTTGTTTTATTTCTTGTTTTAATGTTTTAGCATAGAGATAAATTACAAGCCTCTACATATCTTCATTGGAAAATTTTAGTATTCATACATTCAGATAGCATTTGTTATATTAATTTCTTGGAGAGTTTGGTGGTGTTTGCAATCTTTGGTTATTTTTCCGAATTCATTTGTCATTTCTTTTACCTTTAAAAAATCCCAGCATTTTGATATTTCTTCCATATTAATGCAATTTTCCTCCATTTATGTTTGAAATATAACTCCTGTGGGTCTGATTGATTGTTTTAAATAACTGAGGATCGTTTATAAACTTATGTAATAATGTCATGGTAATGGTATTGCATTTAATATTACAAACGGGAGAAACACATTCCTTTTTTCTTGGTTTGCTAATTTGTCATGACTGGGGAGTCGGGGGACTAACCTTTGGCTAAGACACTGGGCTGTGACCCAGGGGCATTTAAGCCGTCAAAATCACTTGGAGATTGCATATGGTCTGTGCCACGCTAACCCTTGATATGGCTAGACTTTTTGTATCCATGGGTTTCCAACTATAAACCTACCTTTGCACGAGTAGTGCCTTAATAGAACAACCTGTCACTAATTGTTCTACATCTTGTGAGTAGAAAGCATATTCCTTAATGCAAAGGTGTTTTCAAAGTCATTGTTAAAAGGTTTCAAGGTAGTTGATAGGATTTGCTCCTGCCTGTATAGCAATCATTGAGTGCATCAAGGGATATATCATTAGAGTTTTGTAAAGACTAGGAGCTGTTTATTGGCTAGTGTACTTAGAATGTTGCAACTTGGTGACCTAAGTTGTAGACAGAGGCACTGCTACTTGAAATGTAGTTCTCTCGGATGGATGTTAAAATTTGTAATTTCTGTTGTTTAAAAACATGGCTTGCAAGATTAATTAGCTTTAACTCACGTGGTCACCATAAATTATGGCTAGGGAAATGCCTTGGATGAGGAGAATAATCATAGTTATATGGAATTAAAAAATAGAAGTTCAGGTAAGATTTAATGGAGTGACAAGAGTTGAATGTGACAGAAAAGTGATGCTAAAACATTATTCCTAGTATCTACCAGAGTGATGGTGCGCAAAGATTTGAATAATTGCCCGAATTACACCTCCCATCAAACTAGCTTGAACTGTTCAATGGCAGTGTCTGGAAGAAATCCCGTGCAAGTCTCAAGCAGAGACGGGCCCAAATGTTCCCTCTTGAATTTGCTTCATTGGCATTAAAATTTCCTTAAATGCACGTTTGTATACCTCGAATAGTGAAATCTGGCCGTTGCTATACAAATTTAGGGTTATTCTTAATTTCAATTTCTTTTCTCTGTTCCAGCTCTCTATTTTTATTAAACCCTTCAATTTTGATATAGTAAAGTTGGAGAAACTAGGAAACCTGCAAGGTAAAATCTACATGTTAAATTTGATAAGGAGGGTAGCAAAGAAAAAAATATTTTGAATCTTGTAAGCTAAAGGCATCACTGCGTGAGAAAATTATAGGAATTCCAAGGTTGGGTTGGGAACCCTTTGTTACATCACTAGGTTTTAGAAAGGTTGTGGCTGCAAGTGCATTAGAAAATCTGTAGGAAATTAAAGTTTGCAAGTGAGGAAAGTTTAGTGTGAATTTTTAGTAAAGATTTGGAAGGGGCTATAGGCTGATATCATTTCTTGAGACCAATCTGGTTTGTTCGAGTATTTCATTTTATATTGTTTTTATCATTAAATAACTTTGAGATTTTTTTTTGAGTTCACTTTGTTTTTATGGTTTAATGGTTTAATAAGTTATGAAATTTAGTTTTGATTAAAAACTAGATTTAATATCTTTGTAAGTGGGCATTTCAAAAGTGGTGGTTTTTATCTTCTGCTTATTTATTTACAAACTATAAATATTTTTAGAGTTTGACAATGGAGAAACTAAAAAATATAGACCTTCATGTAAAGCTTTTAAAATGTTGGTAACGATCTCAAGACTTTAAAAAACAATATTACATAAATTTTGTAAGATTGTAAAGTATACATTATATGATAAATGTTCACTTAACCAATTTGGCTATTAGGAATATGTGTCAAGCTTCTTTCATGACAAAGCAAAAACTTTTTTGGAAGTTTAACATCTTTCCTTACAATACCTGAAGGAGGTCTACACTTATTGGGGTTTAAACTTGGATCACTTGTATATAAACTTTATGCCGTTTATAAGCTGCAAAAAAATGTTATAAATCTCAGAATATGCAAATTTAAATCATTAATGTTTTGAAAATATCATTGCCCTATGCTGTGTGAGAAGCAAGTTGCACATATATATAGTATAACCTTGAATGAAACTTTTGAGGATACGTTTTGATCTTGAAAGAAGGTTAAGATTGACCAGTTTCGACTTTGAAAGAAGGTTAAGATCATGTGACATCAGGCTAGAAGTGAATTAGAAACAATCATACTTAGATCTTTTCTACTAGTATAACCTACCCCGAATGAAACTTTTTAGAATAAATTTTGGTTTTAAAATAAGGTTAAGAAGTTACACAAACGAAAGTTTTTAGAGTAAGTTTTGATTTTAATAAGGTTAATAAATTACACTTAAACTTGCGTGGATTATAAAAAGACCAATAGATATGTAAATACCTCTTAAAAATACCAAAATATAAATCAGGAGGAGGACAGGAACTTTTTACTATAAGTTTCTATTTTCTTCTATTTTCTTCTATTTTGAAAGAAGGGTAAGGATAAGAAATGAGAGTTTCTATTTTGCAAGGATAAGGATAAGAAATAAGAGTTTCCATTTTGAAAATGGGATAAAGTATAATCTTCGTGATAAATTACTATGTTTAATTTGGTTATTATTTTTATATTAATATTTTTCCATTATTTTGTTTGTTCTAAATTAGATTGAAAACACATATAAGTATGTTGAAGGATTTGTTTAAACCTATTTCATTAGAAAAAGTTTAATTATGTGTTTTTATTATATTTTTTCATTCTTTTAATTTGATTTTTTTTTTTAAATGTTTAAGACCATTGTTTAACTATATTGCATTACAAAAGGTTTATAATTACAATTTTGTTCAAGGTTCTTTGAAATTAAACAACATGGAGATTTGCTGGGATAAAATTCTATTTTGAAATATGAAGTTTATTTTATTTTTATTTTAAACAAGAGTGAGTTTACTATAAGAATGTTATCTTGTAAGTTCATAGGGCTAAAGGGCTAAAGAGTGCTGATGACATGCTTATAAAATTACAAGTTAGGTTAAATTTCAAATTTCTCTTGAAGTTATATATATGATAAAACTTATTTAGCAAAAAGCAAAATTTACATGGCAACATACTTATATGACATTTGTGGTCCTCCCCAATCGCTAGCTTGTGAAGGTCTAGGCACTGCTCTTCTTGAGTTCAATTTGCATCATCTCCATCACTAAGCTTGGTCTTCAGTAGATTAATTTGGTCTCGGAGCTCCACTGAATGGCTATGTATGGCCTCCAATTCATCTTTTATGGCCAAATTTTCATTGAGTCACTAGTCTTTCTCCAACATTGTAATCCTTCAATATTGTTGAGTAAATAAGATCCACTTGTAGAACATTTGTATTTTGCTTCAATAGAGTGTTTGAATCCAAGCAGTTTTTCCCAACACCATTACTACTACTTTCCATTCCTGTGGGGCCCCTCCACATTTGATCACTAGTATGTCCTTTAACACCTAGCATTTGCAGTGTTTCCACATCGTCAACAAAGGCATTGTGCCTTACTACAACAGTATAGGTCCACTCAAAGGGGAGTTGAAGGCCACAAGACTAAAAAGATTACCACTTTTTCTAACCAAAGGGGGTGTGCGGGGCATTACTAGCCCATGAGTGCTACAGGCTTTAATGAGAGTCAACATGACAAGCAAAACATACAAATATGTGAGGTGAAAATTCCTTGTCATGTTTCGCTGTGGGGGTTGTTGCGAGGTCATGGAATGCCAACAAATCCACATTGAGGCAGGTAATCCCTGACCTTCTGCCACCTTTTCAAATTTGTTTGTTGCATCAAATGTTGAATGATGAGCTTGTGCCCAATTAGGAAACAACTTCACTTGGCACTTTGGAGGGGTGGACTGGTAGACCAACACGAACACGTGTACAATTATCAAATTTTTTGGCAATCCTCTGTTCTAAGCACGACATAGGGTTAGCTATGATGCTCATAAGTGTAGACAAAGCTCCATTTGTTTGGCGGTGCCCTATAAGCCACGATATCTGCTAAAGTTTGCAACCAATTCTCCGAGTAAATTAGGAACAAATGAACCTTGTTGTCTGCAGAAGTTCAAGTGGAATTTCCTAAGCCTTGGCCATGTCCACATGCATAAGTTGTTATCGCTATAGAGTCATTCATAATTGCCTTTCTACAGAGTGTAGTCTCTCTTCCAAGCATGTGATATATGTTGTGCTCACATTATGGTTGTCAGATGAGGATTGGGCATTGTAAGGTGATTGTGTTTACATTAGTTGCGTGTTTGAAATTATGATGGGATGTTATGATGTAATTCAGGCTCCCATCTGTATGTTGAAAGATTTTTCCCATAGTATGCTTTTGCTTTTGGGGTGAAATATGAGATTGACCTTTGATTGTATAAATTTTTATTACCTTCATTGTTGTGACTTCATGGTAGGTTGCACCATCCCATTTCACCATTAATCTCAAGTTGCCTAACCTAGAGCTGGCATGCATGGTTAGCTCTCTTATTGACTTCAATGTTTTGATTTCTTAGGATGTTAAAAAAAGCTTTATGAGGGAGTCTGTCCAACAACATTATGATTCTCTTTAGTAGATTCTCCAAGTGATTGTCTTTTGGACAAGTTCTACTATCAAGATGATGAATAATAATAAGCGAGTTTCCAATGATGACAATCTTAGTCACTTGAATAGCTTTAGCCATAAGTAGAACTTGCAATAGGCCCGTGTGTTTCGGCCTGATTGTTGGTCATATTTCCCAATCCCCATGCATTTTTCGTAACATATTTTCCTTTTGGGCAAGATAAACTCAATTGACAAAAAGGAATTTTGGTTATTTAAATGTCATTAATTTATTATAAAGAAAAACATAACACAGTCAAGAAAAATGTCCAAACATTCTATGCAATTCAAATAAGAGAAAATTTTCATACATACCATATAACTCAAATAAAAAAAATGTCCATACATACTATGCTATGCAACTCCGACACTTTTTTCATTACCATAAATATTTAAGGGTTTTTAAAATTAAAATAACATTTATAAAAGATAAGTGCATTCAACATATGTTATCAAGAAGATAATGAGAATATGTTGAATGTTATCAAGAAGATAATGAGTTTCATAGATTCGTCTTTAATTTTGAAGTGAACTTGAGGATGAACAACTTTACAATCATAAGTGCACAAGAAGAGCAAAACTTACTTCAAACTAAATCTCGAAGATATGAGGTAGCAAGTCTGATAGCAGATCGAAACTTCCTCACACCGAGAATACGAGCGGAGCGAAATCTCTCTCGTTGGGTCTTCTTCTACACCTTCGCTTTACTTCTCTAGGGTCTTTTGGAACATAACAAACTGTCCTCAGATAGGCGACCTAGAGGCTTCAATATTAATTCAAAAAAACAATTACAATGCTCGAAATATTACAATACAAGATCAAGATCAAGAAGCACTCCGTCCAACATATGGGCTTCTGTCCATTGATCTCTTAATTTATAACCTCCTTAGGGAATCTAAAACCTAACTAAGACATGACATAAAGAGGAAATAATTGAGGGTCTTATTGGTATTTTCTTTCACCGATGGTGTCTACTCAATCTTTCCGGTGTAATAATTCTACCAGTATCCTTTCGGACTCTAGTCATAATCATAATCATCATCATCAGAGGACAATTGTCATTCGGATCATGCGGATCCTGTGCATCTGCATATGTCCTGAAAAGTAGATTCCTCAACTTTAGCTTTTCCTTTAGCATCTGCTGATACTGTGTCGTTGTCGTTTAGGGATGATTTTGATGTCTGTCCTTGGTCCAGATTTACTTTAATTTTGTGGAGATCATGTTGTTGTGGGGTAAACAACACTTCTTGTTTTCCCAATTGTTGAGAAAAGGTACTGGGCTGACATCAATATCTAGAAAGGAATCTTTAAAAACTTTTCGGAAAGAGGGAGAAGGCTGAACTGCCAACTCAATACCATCTAGAAGCTCCCACTTAAAAATCTGAAACATATTAGTGGAAGTTTCAATTGCATGTTGCACCCATAATCTAAAATTTTCGTTAATGAATGCTTTTGATTGCCATCCCATTTCAAAAATGACTGAAGTACATATTTTATTTGACGACAGTAAATTGATAAGATGAACTACATTATTATTCCAGTTTCCTAAAGTAATACTTATTGTGATTAATGCAGTTTGGTTAATCATAAAGCGTAAAACTTTTGGTTCATCTTGAAGTTGATCCAATTGCTGCAACACCTGTCTTTTCTCTACTAGCTTCAACATCCCAAAATATTTGAACCAAAGAGCCAGTTGTTTAATTCTTTCTATATTATCACTGGTCTTAATTTCTCCTGTGATCTCATGACAAAAAACCTGTGTAAAAGGATTTGGAGAAATTTCTTCTCTAAATCTTAAACTCTGATAATCCCAAGGAGATGAGAAAGTCCTTAGGTATTGTAGAGTTCTTTGAACACACTGGGATGTCCTCATAGATGGATTTTTTCTACAAAATGCTCCCTTTATTTCCCAATCAGCAAAATTTTCAAAAATTTCATATTGAGGGAAAGTGTCATTAGGAGTGTAATTTTCATCATTTCTTTGCAAAAAAGAAACTTCAAGTTCTTCAAAAATATCAGGGATTTGTAACGACAAAAAATATTTCTCCAAGTTTTGTTTTGATTGGAATAGCTTCTAATTCCAACATTTGAGCTCCTCTATATATGTCGAGGGCAAAGTCTATTCCTCCAATTAACTGATAATAATTCAATGCTTTGAGGATCCAAATCATATTTTCAGTGTATTGAGAAGACCATAAATCTGATAAAGTTCTAAAATAAATCTTTACCTTCATATTGGGCAAAGGATATACTTTTACCAAATCAACATCTAAGCCCAAAGAGATGAAAACATTTTTTTACTGCCATGCCTGACATCTCCGAATCCACTGATTTCTCCTCAGTCGCAGACCTACCACGTTCTTGATTTCTTCTGTCAGATGATTTGCATGATTTTCAAGAAGTCTGAATCTATCAACAAATGTGTGGAAATTATCATCTTGAGGTCCTTTTCCTGGTATGATGAAGTAACTTCTTGGAGCTCTGACAAAAGATTTGTTCATGTCTCTAGTTAAAGAATCTGATAAAAAATTACAATTGCCTGGTACCCACTCAACATCAAAATCAAATTATTGAAACCAAATCTGCCATGAGAGTAGCCTTACTCTAGAAAGCTGTCTTGAAATTTTGGCAAACAGAAAACAATTGAAGTTCATAGAATCAGTCCTTATAAGAAATCTTACTGGTGCCAGATATAATTCAAATTTCTGTATTCCATTAAAAATTGCTAAAGTTTCTTTTTTAACAATGAAATAATTCTTTTCACTGGGAGAGAATTCACCTGAAGCATATGCACCAAGTTTTTATTCTTCCTTTCCATCTTCATTCTCCCTTTTTTCAAAAAGAACAGCGGCCAAAAAACTGTCAAAAGCATCAGTTTGTAGGATTAGGAGGCCATCACCTGGTGTTTGCAACTTTGGTAGTCGCTGACATTCTGCTTTGAGTTCTTTAACTGCTGTGGTTGCTTCTACTGACCATCCTTCTTTGAGATGTTTTCTGATTGTGGTTGTTTTTTATGATAATCTAGGAATATATATGTGCACATAATTCAAGACGCTTAAAAATCTTTGAATCATTTTAGTGTCTTTTAATTCATTTGGAAACTAAGACAACTTAGTAAGAACATGGGGCTGCATTTGAATTTGTCCATTAATTACATAGATACCCAAAAAGTCTATGTTGTCTTGAAATAAAACCATTTTCTTTTATGAAAGGACTATACCATGATTTTGAACTTCACTCAGAAAAATCTCTAAATGCTTGAGATGTGTTGCAAGTTCTGGGCTATGTACAAGAATATCATCAATATATGTTACAATAAAATCATACTTTCCAAAAATAAAATCCATTCTTCTTTGGAAGAATGCAGGAGCATTTTGAGGCCAAATGGTACCACCTTCCATTGATAGAAACTTGCAGGACATGTGAAGGCAGTTTTGTGTCTATCCCCTTCTTGGATTTGTATCTGATAGTATCCAGATTTCATGTCAAACTTACTGAATACTTTTCTATTTTGAATTTTCTACATGATTGTTTCTGGTCTTGGTAAAGGGTAATGAAAACTATGAGTTATGGCATTCAAAGGTTTGTAGTTAATGACCATTCTTGGCTTACCTTTGACTATTTCTAAATGGTTTCTAACCAAAAACGTTGAATAAGAGTAATGAGACACACTTGGTTCAATAAGGTTCATACTGAGCAGCTCACTTATTTGTCTCTTGATTTCTTGTTCATCTGCAGGGGTGCATGGAATTATTTTTCCTTGGAATCCATTGTCATGTAGAGTCACTATTTTCTGCTTCAGACTCTCTACTGTCTAGAATTGTTGGGGATTGTTTGAACAACTTTCCAACAATTTATTATGCATAGCAATCTACTCATCGGACCATTTTGGGTCAATGGAAGCCTTTTGTGTGTTTTTTAACTATGTTCTTTGCTCATATAGTTGTAAAACTTCTTGCCAATTATTAGAGTCTTTAAGAGGTTTCGTGCTCCAAATTTCTTTTGGTTATTTTCTTTTCTTTCCTCAGAATTTGCTGATGGTGACTGGGAGCACAACGTTGATAAAAGGCATGCCAAGCATTAAACTTGCAGATGGATCAAAATGCTGAATAGCAGAGATTTTAACAATACTTGCCCCAGCTTTCAAATTGATGTTATCAACATAATGTGTTAAATGAACAGGGCCTCCAGTGGTTTCAGACACAAGAATGTTTTGGAGAGGCTTTCAAAGAGATTTAAATAAAGGTGGACGGGCCAGATTATTAGAACCTCCAGTATCTATCAATGCGTCAACACTAATCCATTCATTTCTGACTTGGACTTGTACTGGAACATAAATAAGCCTATTGGTTTTAATAATCTTTTTGAAGAGAAAGCTCTTCCATTCGATTATTATCTGGAATTGTCAAATTGGCAGAAGCAACAATTTTCTTTTGGTATGTACAAAAACAATTGATTTCAGGCAGTTTTGGGATTGGCTGCTTACTGGTTTGTTGTAAACTTTCAAAAGCTAACTCATCCTCTGAAACATCTATAGTTTCTTCTGTTTCTTCAGTTTCACTTGCATCTGTTAGATCACTATAATGCAATTCTTCAGAAAAATTACTATCTGAACAAGAAGGAAAAATATTCATTTTTTGTACAGTGGTATGAATAGTATATTCATCTTCTGAAGCTTCTGTTAAAATATATACATCAGAAACTTCATCCTCTAAAGCAACTAAAGACCAATCATCTTGAAACTGCTCGATATCAACACAAGCTTTTAGTTTCAAAGAGGAATTATTAGGACATTTACGTGCAAAGTGGCCTTCCTGCTTGCAGATGAAACAACAGTTGTTGTTTCTTGGGTTCTTTCTCTTTTTCAAAAATTTAAATTTTTGGAAAGGCTTCCTAGGGTTGGAGACTCTTTTGGGTCAAAATTTTCCGTATCTCTTTGTTTGCTTCTTCTTTTTAAAATTTGTCCATGGTAGCATTGATTTATAGACTTATGAACTAGGTGTAATATCATGCGCTTTCTTTTGCCAACACAAATATCTAACTTTCTTTGTACACCTAAAAAGAAGATCAACCCAATAGATTTGATCTATTCTCTTATTCTAAACATCTATATCTTTCATGATAAGATCTCCTAAATTACCTGGAAGCTTGGATAAAAATGAATTTTTTTTAGCAATGTCATTGGAAAGATTTGCTTTAAAGACTTTTGCCATAAAATCTTTACCAAATTGATCAAGATACTTTATCCTTTAATTCTATACGGATTAAGTTGGTAAGAAACTATTTTTTCTCATCTACTGGCTCGGGTACAAATTTTGTCTTCAGTAGAAGCTCTAGAGTGGCCAGTCCTGCTTCCATGACAACTCTTCTTTCTTCATCGGATGGTCTTATCTACCAATCATATACAATGCCGCCCATTCTTTTTCCGGCTAGGACCATGATAGAAAAATTATCTAATTTTGTGGTGACCTGCATTTGATACAGAGCCCCAATCCATATCCTGATTGACTCTTCAGGATTGGATGAATTATCTAAAACTAGAATATACCCATTGGAATTTGTAGCGTATAAATATTCTTCAATATGTGGGTATTTGGAGACTTCAATACATGAGCTTTATTTTGATTGTTTATAGAGGGTAAGATAAAAGAAGGAAATTTAGGGGCTACTTGATCTAGAGTCATAATTTCTTTCTTTGAAGTACAATGTTTTTCTGCTTTATATGCCTCCTTTTCTACACTGGTCAACTCACCAGAAATTTTTGAAGTTGACTCTCCTGTACTAGTGGAAATGAATGATTCTTCTGTATCTTCTTCCTTATCCCAGTAGTTTGAAGTGCTCATGTCAATTCTGAATTTTGGGACTTCTTTTTCTTTTTTCTTCTGTCTTCTTCTCTCTTCTTTTGTAGCTTTCTCAGACTATTGCTCTTCATAGAGTAGTCTAAGGTTTGCATTTATTAAGTCTGCATGCCGACCCAAATCATCAAGGACATCTTCAACATGTGCACAACAAGTAGTGAGATAGTTTCCTATCTAGTATACCCGGTCAAGAACAATAGGATTTTGGGAATTGTGTTCAAGGAGTGGTGCACAATCAGCTCTGGTGGGTGGTTGTCTGGATTGAGATGAAGAAGTACAAAACTTTGTTTTTGGTGGCCATTTTCCACCTTTGACATATCTATGGTTGGCATATTGAAATTCTTCCACAAGGGAGAAATTAGGTACATAGGTTCTGAACATTTTATTGATAGCAAGAAATGGCTTCTTTTTTGTTTGTTTGTTTGTTTGTTTGTTCAGGAATATACAACTGGTCCAATGGAATAGATATAGTGGTTTCTTTTGAAGGATGACTATATACATTTCGTGAAAAAGATTTGCGACCGTTGGTCGATGGTTGGTCAGCTTTAGGAATGGCTGGTAAAACATGTTTTTGAGGCATAAAGATTGGCCGGGTTATTGAAGACCTATTGGGTAATATACGAACACGACCATCGCTAAAAAACATTCTTCTTGTTCTATTTCTTGAGGTGTCTGTTGATGCCAAAGGTTTATATTGAATATACCAGTCACTAGGAAGGGATTCTTTATCACAAGGAACTCCTTCTACTTGGGCATTATTGACTCCTACGGTGACACAATCTTTTAACACTGGTTGCTTTAACATGGGATGAATAGTATTTGTAAGCTGGAAAGATGTTTGGACTAATACTGAAATGAATTCATATCTTCTACCATTTCAAGATGTTGGACACCGACTAATAATTTCCAGTAGTCTTTTTGATGAACGTCAGACAAACTGATGGAATAATCTGGGTAAATGGTGTTGGAAATAATACTGAGAGGGGGGGGGGGGTGTGAATCAGTATTATTAAGTCAAATATTCCCTTTTTCAAATCTAGATGATATACGCTACTTCTGTTAATTAAAACCGCGTATATAAGCAACTATGCAGAAGGAAACCCGCGTATACAATGCAAAATTACAGTTTACTTTATCTAACAAATGTTGATTAGTAATCTGAGTATCAAAATCAAATAACGAGTAACCAAAAGCAGTAAAACAAAGCAAAAGAAAATCACACACAAGAACACAAGATATAAGGTGGAAACCCAATGTGGGTGAAAACCACCTACTGCAATTCGTCTCTATCTTCTTTTAATTAGAAACTTCTTTTTACAATGTAATGGTGCAGTCCTTTACCAGTACGCAGGCTGCAACCTGCAGAGAGCTACAACCCTCTCTCATTTTCTAGCTTCTCCTGGAAGGGAGCTACAACCCTCTTAGCTCTTGCACTAGCCAAGATACTAGTACGTAGGCGCTGACCTACTGAAGGCTACAACCTTCTCTTTCTTCCAGGGATCACGTTTCATAAATTTTTAGACTGGATCCATGAACATCAATCACTCATCAAAAAATTTCTGCATCAAACAATCTCCTTTTCACCAATTAGCACTAAATCAAGTAGATACTTCTCTGATAGCTGTACCCAAATCACAGTACACACCAAGTTCTGAACCCAGAACACTGTAGTAATAAACAGAAGCAGCTAGATCACAACTCAAAAGATATACGCTAATTTAATAACCTGAAACCTGCATGCATACGCTTCTTTGTTTGGAGCAACCTGAGTATACGCGGTTTGCGTTCACTGTACCAGCGTGCATACGCGCCTTCGCTTCACTGAACCTGCATACAAATCTATAAAGGATAATTCACTCTTTCAAATATTCAGACACTAATTAACCCAGATTATCAGATTTATAGATCACGGATGCGCCACATCTATTAGATCAAAATCATACAAAGATACTATCATTCAAGCCTTAAGATTATGACCCATCAATAAAACTTATCCTTCTCTTTGCGCTAAGGTTCCTCGTTCATTCAGATCTAGATCTACACCATAACCTCAATCACCAATATTTCAGATCTAGCACATGGTCAGATATTCAATAATTCAGATGATCATTGCCCAATGATCTTCTTCCTCTTTTATAGACTTGCCTTTCACAATACCACAGTCCAAAACCATAACAATTCAATACCATGAACCCAATATTTGGGATCAACCCTTATGATGAGATACCATGGTCCAAAACCATAGGTTCAATTACCAAGGACTAAATTCCATGGACCAAAAATAAGTTCTCCCACATATACGCACTTTGCCTTGCATGAAAGTGTGTGTATACGCATACGCGCCTTGGTAACGTCCAACCCACGTGTATGCACGGCCTCGTCAAAGTGAACATGCGTATATGTCTTTTTCTTCTTTCTGAGTGCCTGAACTGTGATCTGTCACCAAGGTGAGTTGCCATCAAGGACAACACCAGTGCCATAGCATCAAACCTTCCAAACATGTGCCATAATGCCAAGAATCCCCCCCCCCAAGATCCTCAAGATCATTCTCCCCCTTTGTCATCAAGGGCAAAGGGTTGTGCTCCCCCTGAGTATATGCTGAAAATTCTGCCCTGCTGTGCTGACCATGCTCCCCCTGACTGTAGGCAAGATCTGCAAAAGATGTTCTTCAAGAAGAACCATGAAATATACACCATAAAATACCTTCCTATCACCAAAAGACTCAATACATATATACATCACCCAATCATGTGGGTATCATCCACCCAACCAAGTGGGGATACATCAGAAAATTACATATGACAACCAAGTACATTACATCTTCATCCCTGGCATAGTGGGGAAACCAAAATAGGCTGTTACATGACCTTGACACCATAAAAGAGATACATGATATAGAGACGAAATATGTAGAGAAAGACTTATGAAAGTCACCAATAACTGATAGCAGCAACATTTGTCAATTACCATTCAGATCAGCAAACAAGATTCCCTTTAGTTCTCCCCCTGACTCTGTTCCACCTGAGACCAACAACAGCTGTGAAATAAAATCAAAATCTTCTAAGATAATGCCAACAATGCATCACTAGAAGTTTATCTGCTCCCCCTGAACCAGTGTCAGATGGTCTCTTTCAGAACCATATCAGACTATCTTCAACCAGAGCCTGCCCCTTCTGATATCCATCAAGCCTCCATATACGTGACTGTATCTGCACAAACCAATGTATATACGCGGATACTCCTCAGGCAACACGCATACACCTATTTTCTTTGAAACTGACAAGATTTAATAGCAAGATGATGCATCAACTACTCCCAGCTTCTTTCTAAGGTATTCAAAATTTTCCTTAGGCAGTGATTTGGTGAGTATATCAGCAACTTGTTCCTTAGAGGGAACACACTCCAACTTGTCTTTTTGTTCCAGCACTTGTTCCCAGAGAAAATGATATTTGATAGGTATGTGCTTGGTCTTTGAATGCATGACTGGGTTCTTTGAAATTCTGATTGCACTTGTATTATCACATAAGATGGAGATAGGTGGTGTACACATGATTTGAAAATCCTGCAAGGTTTGCATCATCCAAAGAAGTTGAGTGCAACAAGATGCAGCAGCCACATATTCCGCTTCCGCTGTAGATAAAGCAATCGAACTCTGTTTCTTGTTGAACCAAGATACTAATCTGGAACCCATAAAGAATGCACCACCACTTTTGTTTTTTCTGTCATCCACGCTTCCAGCCCAATCTGCATCTGTATAAGCATGAAGAGTGAGATCTGTATCTCTTGGATACCATAAGCCATAGCTTTGAGTTCCTTGAAGATACTTGAAAATTCTCTTTACTGCCTGAAGATGGGTTTCCTTAGGATTTGCCTGAAATCTTCCCACTATTCCCACTGCATGCATGATGTCTGGTCGGGTACCTATCAAATAAAGAAGACTTCCAATCATGGATCTATAGGTTGGTTGATGCACTGCTGCTGATTCATCATTTGCATTGAGGCTGCATCCTGTAACCGTGGGTGTACATACTGGTTTTTCATCTTCCATGCCATATTTCTTCAAAATCTGCTTGAGATACTTGGTTTGAGACAAAAAGATACCGCCTTCATTTTGTTGGATTTGCAATCCAAGAAAATATGTCAGTTCTAAGCAAAGACATTTCGAATTCTTTCTGCATCACCAAGGCAAAGCTTTGACTCATAGCTTCTTCATTGCTACCAAAGATAATATCATCTACATACACAACAAGTATTAGCAATTTGTCATTTTCAATTTTTATATAAAGATTGCTATCTGATAATCCTTTTGAAAAACCTTGTTGATGAAGATATTTGTCCAAACGGTAGTACCAAGCCCTTGGAGCCTGTTTAAGACCATAGACTTTTTTAGTCTGCAAACAAGATTTGGATCATTCCCAAGAATGAAAACATCTGGTTGCTCAATGTATACTTCTTCTTCCAAGTCTCCATTCAGAAAGGCTGATTTCACGTCCATTTGAAATAATTTGAACTTCTGAAAGCTTGAGAGAGCAAGGAACATTCGGATGGCCTCAAGTCTAGCAACGGAACCAAAAGTTTCTTCAAAGTCTATTCCTTCTTGTTGAGCATACCCTTTACAAACAAGTTTGGCCTTGTTTCTAATCACTTCCCCATTTTCATTCAAATTGTTTTTAAAGATCAATTTTGTCCCTATGACATTCTTATCTTTTGGTCTAGGAACCAGCTCCCAAGTGTTATTCTTTTCGATATGCTCAAGTTCTTCATCCATTGCCTTGACCCAACATTCATCTTTGCATGCCTCTTTTACATTTTGTGGTTTAGTGGAGGAGAGCAATGCCAAATAGCTTGAAGCTTCTGCAATTGTTCTTCTTGTTTGTATTCCAGCCTCTTTTTGCACCAAAATTTGAGATTCTGGATGATTCTTCTGAACGTACCTGGATGGAGTCTTTTCTTCTATCCTTATTTTTTCTTCAAGCTCCTCATGGGTTTGTTCTTCATAGGTTTCTTCTTCATCATGAATCTGATTTGACGTTGATGCATAGTCCTCATCATCTTCGAAATCTTCATAATTTACTTGCCTAGGAATGTTTCCTTCTTCATCAATCACTACATCAATGCTGTCAACAATTCTTCCAAGTCTTTTATTGTAACACTTATATGCTTTGCTATGGGGAGAATATCCAAGGAGAATGCTTTCATCTGCTCTAGGATCAAGCTTGCCAAGATGTTCATCATTATTCTTAATATAGCATTTGCTTCCAAAAATTTTCAAATGTTTTACTGAAGGAGTCTCACCATACCAGAGCTCATGAGAAGTTTGAGTGATGTTCACCTGGAAATTTGTTTTGTTGAGAATAACAACCGTAGCAAATGCAGCTTCACCCCAGAAGGTTGCGGGAGTTCCAGACTCATCAAGCATAGCACGAGCCATCTGTTGAACCATTCTGTTCATCCTTTCCACTACATTTTGCTGAGGAGTCCTGGCTGTAGAGAATTCCCTTATAATTCCATGTTCTTCACAAAAATCGAAAAATTCATTTGAGGTAAACTCCCCACCTCTATCAGACTTGAGGCATTAATTTTGTGATTTGATTCGTTTTCAGCCAAAGCTTTGAAGGATTTGAATTTTTTGAAGGCTTCATATTTGCGCTTCATAAGTCCTATCCAAACCATCCTTGAATAGTCATCAATGAATAATATAAAGTATTCTTCTCCTCGAGGTGACCTTTTCCTAAATGGACCACATACATCAGTATGGACAAGCTCAAGTGGCCTGCTTGCTGATCCTTCCTTTTCAGGGAAGTTAGTTCTGGTTTGCTTACCAAACTGACATGATTTGCATATAGTATTGTTTGGAATTTTGATGTCTGGAAGACCACGAACTGCCTGGTATTTGCATGCTTTCCTTATCTATGAGAAACTTAGGTGCCCCAACCTCCGCTGCCATAACCAGTGTTCATCATTATTGCTCAAATAGCATTGTTGTTGTCCTTCTTCAAATATGTATAAATTATTTGGAGTTCTTATGCCTTTGGTCACTGTTTTTCCTATATCAAGATCACGAACACTACAACCATTTGATCGAAATATTACCTCAGTTCCTTGATCGCACATCTGAATGACACTCAGTAGATTATGCTTCAAGCCATCAACATACAAAACATTTCCAACTTTGACTTTTTCTTTCAACTGAACAGTGCCTTTTCCTTTTATGACTGCAGGGGTATCATTTCCAAAAGAAAATATTTTTCCCTTTTCTAAAGCACTATATGATTGAAGTTTTTCTTTATCACTTGTCATATGCTTCGAACATCCACTGTCGATGTACCATTGATTTTCTTGTCCTTCTGCATATAAAGCTATCCCACATCTTTCTGGTTGCGGTTCCTTCATTCTCCATGTTCTGGAACTTGAGTTTTGTTCCTTCTGAGTTGTCTTCTAAAACCTGCTCCTGCATTTAGAATCTTCATGACCGAAGTTATTACAAATAGAACATTCAATTTCATTTTCAAGGGCGGAAAAGTTGTTATAGGTCATTTTCGTAATTCCAGTCATACTTCTTTGTTTTTGAGGTTCTCTAGTCATGATTGCCATATAGGCAACACACTGAGTTGCTTTGTGGCCAAAGTTGTGGTAAGAGAAACATTGGCCATTGAAGAAACTCCTGTGATTATCAACCCTGCAGACCAAATGATTGTAACTTACCTCTGAATCTTCCAGTACCCCGTTGAAGGTTCTTGAAAAAATTTGATTCTTCCTCTTCTTCTGACATGTGTCCCGACTCATAGTAATCTCCTTTGCCTGAAGCCTTGAAAACAACTTCTCTCCTGCCTGATGGTCCTCCTTTTCTCATTTCATAAGCAGTCAGAATTCCGTGCAGCTATGACATGGTAAGATTTCGTAGATTCTCTTTTTCTTCTGTTGCAGAAACTTTAGATTCAAACCTAGGGGACAAATATCTTAGAACTTTTTCAACCACAACAACATCTTTTATTTCTTCACCCAAGTTTTTCATACAATTAACAATCTCATCTACACGTAAGAAATAATTAGCCACACTTTCATCATTGTACATCCTGAGATTTTCATACTGAATTCTGAGGGTTTGAAGTTTTGCACGTTTTACCTGCTCATCTCCTTCATAGCTCAACACAATCTTGTCCCATATTTCTTTAGTAGTTTTACACTGCATAACCTTGACGAATTCTGATTGAGATAGACATCCTAATAAAGTGTTGACAGCCTTTGCATTTGTTTCAAACTGCGTCTTCTTAGCCGGATCTGTAGGAGTTGCTGATGGAAAAGTGTACCCTATATCTATGATATCCCAGACTTCTGTACCAAGAGATTGAAGATAGGCAGTAACTCTTACCTTCCAATATACAAAGTTTGTCCCATAAAAAATTAGTGGCCTGATAGATGCTTCTCTCTCGTAGTTGCTTATGATGATGGATCTTCCTTCAAGCGATCAAGCTTCTTCAGAAGAACCTGCTCTGATACCAATTGTTGGAAATAATACCGAGAGGGAGGGGGGTGAATTAGTATTATCAAGTCAAATATTCCCTTTTTCAAATCCAGATGATATACACTACTTATGTTAATTAAAACCGCGTATATACACAACTATGTAGAAGGAAACCCGCATATACAATGAAAAATTATAGTTTACTTTATCTAACAGATGTTGATTAGTAATCTGAGTATTAGAATCAAATAACAGTAACCAGAAACAGTAAAACAGAGCAGAAGACAATCACACACAAGAACACAAGATATAAGGTGGAAATCCAATGTGGGTGAAAACCACCTGCTACAATTCGTCTCTATCTTCTTTTAATTAGAAACTTCTTTTTACAATGTACTGGTGCAGTCCTTTACCAGTACGCAGGCTGCAACCTACAGAGAGCTACAACCCTATGTCATTTTCCAGCTTCTCCTGGAAGGGAGCTACAACCCCCTTAGCTCTTGCACTAGCCAAGATACTAGTACGTAGGTGCTGACCTACTGAAGGCTACAACCTTCTCTTTCTTCCAGGGACCACGTTTCATAAATTTTCAGACTGGATCCATGAACATCAATCACTCATCAAAAAATTTCTGCATCAAACAATCTCCTTTTCACCAATTAGAACTGAATCAAGTAGACACTTCTCTGACAGCTGTACCCAAATCATAGTACACACCAAGTTCTGAACCCAAAACACTGCAGTAATAAACAGAAGCAGCTAGATCACAACTCAAAATATATACGCTACTTTAATAACCTAAAACCTGCGTGCATACGCTTCTTTGTTTGGAGCAACCTGAGTATACGTGGTTTGCATTCACTGTACCTGCGTGCATACGTGCCTTCACTTCACTGAACCTGCGTACAAATCTATAAAGGATAATTCACTCTTTTAAATATTCAGACACTAATTAACCCATATTATCATATTTATAGATCACGGATGCGCCACATCTATTAGATCAAAATCATACAAATATACTATTATTCAAGCCTTAAGATTATGACCCATCAATAGAACTTATCCTTCTCTTTGCGCTAAGGTTCCTCCTTCATTCAGATCTAGATCTGCACCATAACCTCAATCACCAATATTTCAGATCTAGCACATTATCAGATATTCAATAATTCAGATGATCATTGCCCAATGATCTTCTTCCTCTTTTATAGACTTTCCTTTCACAATACCATGGTCCAAAACCATAACAATTCAATACCATGAACCCAATACTTGGGATCAACCCTTATGACGAGACCATGGTCCAAAACCATAGGTTCAATTACCAAGGACTAAATTCCACGGACCAAAAATAAGTTCTCCCACATATACACGCTTTTCCTTGCATGAAAGTGCATGTATACGCATATGCGCCTTGGTAACGTCCAACCCGCATGTATACGCGGCCTCGTCAAAGTGAACCTGCGTATATGTCTTTTTCTTCTTTCTGAGTGCCTGAACTGTGATCTGTCACCAAGGTGAGTTGCCATCAAGGACAACACCAGTGCCATAGCATCAAACCTGCCAAACCTGTGCCATAATGCCAACAAATGGTACCATACTGACAACCAGAGGATAAATTTCCTAATATGGTGTCGATGCAAGCGTGGTCATAGTTTTGATGTCGGGTGTCAAAAAATTCAGATATACATGGAGTATTAAGGCCGTAGCGAAACAATGGGGCTAGTCCTATCCTTATAGCTCCAAAATGCAAATAAGCAAACTTTTTCTCTAGAACATATTTTTTGAATTTTTTAATCTCATCTTCTGAAAACAAACTCAAACCAACAATCTGTACAAAAGGACCAGAAATCTTAAGTTTCAATTCAACTTATTTCAAATAATTCCTTTTTGATAGACTGAACAAAGATGGAACTTGATAGATTTCTTTTGAACTTAACACAGGTGGGTTCCAGTTCTCGGGGTCTTCAACTTTCTCATGTTCAATATGATTATTTTCTATGGAGCAAGAATCGACTTCAGTAATGGTTCGTCTATTTATATTAGAGAATGATCTTAAGAAGTTTGACATGGTTATATTATAAACTAGACCAGAGATTGACTAAAACAACTTTTATATACTAAGCAATTGTAGAACAAAAGCTTTTCGAAGGCTTCTTGGCTGGCTTTAGACTCTGTCTGTAGTTTATAGACTTAGGACCTGAACGGGGCTCTGATACCAAATAATAAGAGCACAAGTAGAGTAAAAATTACTTCAAACCAAATCTTGAAGATTTGAGGTAGCAAGTCTGATAGCAGATCAAAACTTCAGAATTCTCTCCTAGTCAAAAGAATTATTTCATTGCTGAAAAATAAACTTTAGCAATTTTTAATGGAATATAGAAATTTGAATTATATCTGGCACCAATAATATTTCTTATAAGGACTGATTCTATGAACTTCAAGTATTTTCTGTTTGCCAAAATTTCAAGACAACTTGCTAGAGGAAGGCTACTCTCATGGCAGATTTGGTTTCAACAATTTAATTTTGTTGTTGAGTGGGTACTAGGCAATTCTAATTTTTTAGCAGATTCTTTAACTGGAGACATGAACAAAGCTTTTGTCACAACTCCAAGAAGTTACTTCATCATACCAAGAAGAGGACCTCAAGATGATAATTTCAGCACATTTGTTGATAGATTCAGACTTCTTGAAAATCATGCAAATCATCTGACAGAAGAAATCAAGAAAGTGGTAGGTCTGTGACTGAGGAGAAATCAGTGGATTTGGAGATGTCAGGCATGACAGTGAAAAAATGTTGGCATATCTTTGGGCCTAGATACTGATTTGGTAAAAGTATATCCTTTGCCCAATATGAAGGTAAAGATTTATTTTATAACTTTATCACATTTATGGTCTTCTCAATACACTGAAAATATGATTTGGATCCTCAAAGCATTGAATTATTGTCAACTAATTGGAGGAATAGACTTTGCCCTCAGCGTATATACAGGAGTTCAAATGTTGGAATTAGAATCTATTCCAATCAAAACAGACTTGGAATTAGAATATTGGTTGTTAGTATGGTACCATTTACCTAGATTATTCCATCAGTCTGTTTGACGTTCATCTAAAAGATTGCTGGAAATTATTAGTTATTGTCTAAGGTCTTGAAATGGTAGAATATGGTAAATTCCTTTCAGTATTAGTCCAAACATCTTTCCAGCTTACAAATACTGTTCATCCCAAGTTAAAGCAACTAGTGTTAAAAGATTGTGTCACCGTAGGAGTCAATAATGCCCAAGTAGAAGGAGTTCCTTATGATAAAGAATCACTTCCTAGTGACTGGTATATTCAGTATAAATCTTTGGCATCAACAGAAACCTCAAGAAATAGAACAAGAAGAATGTCTGTTAGCGATGGTTGTGTCCGTATATTACCCGATAGGTCTTCAATACCCCGACCAATCTTTATGCCTCAAAAACATGTTTTACCAACCATTCTTAAAGCTGACCAACCATCGACCAATGGTCGCAAATCTTTTTCATGAAATATATATGGTCATCCTTAAAAATAAATATACTTGGTGTGCACATGCCAAATATGTCCTTGATGATTTGGGTCGGCAAGCATGCTTGATTAATGCAAACCTTAGACTACTCTATGAAAAGCAACAATTTGAGAAAGCTACAAAAGAAGAGAGAAGAAAAAGAAGATAGAAGAAAAAAGTAAAAGAAATCCCAAAATTCAGAATTGACATGAGCACTCCAAACTACTGGGATAAGGAAGAAGAGGAAGAAGATACATAATAAGCATTCAATGCCACTAGTAGAAAAGAGTCAACTTCAAAATTTTCTGGTAAACTGACCAGTGTAGAAAAGGAGGCATATAAAGCAGAAAAACATTTTACTTCAAAGAAAGAAATTATGGCTCTAGATCAAGCAGCCTCTAAATTTCCTTCTTTTATCTTACCCTCTATAAACAATCAAAATAAAGCTTATGTATTGAAGGAAGTCTCCAAATACCTACGTATTGAAGAAGATTTATATGCTACAAATTCCAGTGGGTATATTCTAGATGTAGATAATTCATCCAATCCTGAAGAGTCAATCAGGATATGGATTGGTGCTCTGTATCAAATGTAGGTCACCACAAAATTAGATAATTTTTCTATCATGGTCCTAGCCAATAACAATACCTTTGTAATTGTGCCATCATTTTGCCTACAAAAAAATGGCCAACAATGAGAGAAGTATGTGCCTCCCTTATGATGTTGACTCTTTCACCTTATGGAATGCATAGCTTGCCAAGATGATACAAAAATTTATCATGCACATGGTAATCCAATTCCTCTACTTGGTTTCCTTGACACAAAGTTGCATATACATCTTTAAAGTCTTCATCTAAAGCATATTATTCAACATAGCTCTCATGCATGATAGAATTATGCTTAAGAATAACTGAGGTACTAACAATTATGTCAAAAACCTTGTTATATTTACCTTTCTTATACCTTATCACCAAGTGGAATTGCTGCAAGAAACCCATCTATCTGAAGTGCCTCGCTTGTTGTAGCTTAGTTTGTGATTGCAAGTATTACAATGGTTGATGACTAGTGTGAATGATAGTTTCCTTTCCCATTAAACAATGTTTCCACTTTGTCACACTTTGCACCAATGCATATAGTTCCTTGTCATAAGTAAGATAGTTAACTACTGCACCATTAAAAGTTTCAGAATGGTAACATATGGGCTTACCATGTTGCATCAAAACTTCTCCCATGGCATAGTCACTTGCATTTGTTTGTATCTCAAATGGCTGTCTTAAATAAGGAAGTGCAAGAACTGGGGCTCTACTAATTCTCTCCTTCAACGCATCAAAATATTTTTGTTGCGTGCCTTCCCATTGGAAAACCCACTTAATGCTTGTCAAGGATGTAATGGAGCTGCAATTGAAGAAAAGTTAGAAATAAATTTTCTCCAATATTGAGCTGCGTCCAAAAATCTTCTCACCTCAGTTACATTAGTGGGTTTAGGCTAATCAACAATGACTTTGACCTTTGAGGGATATGTCTTCAATTCACCCCCTCCAACAATATGTCCCAAATCAATTAATGAGGTCTTTCCAAATTCACATTTAGACATCTTAAAAAAAAATTCTTTCTTCAAGACATCTAAGAATTGTTTCACATGCCTAACATGTTCTTCACGAGACTTGTTAAATATCAATATTTCATCTAAGTAGACAATTAAAAATCATCAAGAAAAGGCCTTACGACATAATTCATAACTCACATGAATGTTGCAAGAGCATTACAAAGCCCAAATGGCATAACCAACCATTCAAACAAACCTTGCTTTGTTTTGAACGTTGTCTTTCATGTGTCTCCTTTAACAATCCTAATATGATGATAACCACTTCTCAAGTCCAACTTAGTGAAATACACAACATCTTTCAATTGATCAAGCAAATCATCATTTTGAGGAAGAGGGTAACAATTATTTACCGTTATCTTGTTCAAGGCTATGAAATCTACACACATGCACCATGTACCATCTTTCTTTGGTACTAACACAATTGGTGACCTGCATGGTGACGTGCTTGGTTTTATGACCCCTTTGTGAAGGAGATCTTGTATTTGTCTTGAAATGACTCTAATGTGGAAAAGCTCTATTCTTTCCTTTTCATGTTGAGTTTCATTAAGGCTACTACTTGAAGAAATAATACTTGAAATAGAGTTCTTACCTTTGAATCACATGGCTGTGATCTTTGTTTCATCCCCAGAGTCAAATCCTAAATCATGTTGTGTAGTTGCAACAATGTTTTGTTTCCCTTTGCTATTAAACTTTTTGGGTCTCATTTCAGGATGAAGTTTCCAACAATGGTGTTCATCATGTCCTTTTAAACAATGTTTACATGTGAGATTTTCTCACCCTTTCTTGACTGAAGCAATTTTCTTGCCTTTGCCTTTGAATTTCATCTTTCCTTTGTCACAATTCTTGAATGACTTTTTGCTGCCCTCTTGAGGAACATTCTTCCCTCTTGCTTCTAAATGAGTTTCTTATACACAAACTTCATCTAGTTTTGTAGGGTTAAACATGGGAATTGTGTGTCTCAAATAACTATGCAATCCTCCAATGTATTTCGGCAAAGTATCTTGCGAGGATAAATCTATACCCAAAATCAAAGCCATTTTTCTAAATTCTTGAGTATAAGATTGTACATTTTCCCCCTTAGCTTGCCTAAAGTTTTGCCAATCCATAATAGCTTTTTACATGTATGCTAATGGATAAAATTGTGTTCTTATTGCAACAAAAAAATCATTCAAAGAGGATAAAACCTTACCATGTTTCTAAATGTCCTCTTGAGTTTTGGATTCCCACCAAATTAGTGTCGCACCTTCCAATCTAAGAGAACAACGTTGAATCTTGGTTTCATCATTTTTGATTCTTTGTATCCTACAATACACTTCAATCTGATGAACCCAATTATCCAATCTCTCTGCATTTACCTCTCTATTGTACATAGGTAATTCAAACTTAATATCATGCTTAAGTAAAGGAGTTTTACCATGACACCTTGGGGAATTTGGAGGTGTTTGTGAAAAGTTAGAAGAAGTTGAATATGAGGATGAAGTTGAGGATGAGGATGGAGGTGAAGGCACTGGTTTGTCACCATTCCCTCCATTCCATTTTTGAGGCTTGTCTCCTTTTCCTGCATCTCATTTTGGAGGCTTTGAGATCTCTCCATACAATCTGGAATTCCTCTCCTCATACAAAACCTTAACCATCTCAGACATGTCAAAGAATGTTTTTCTAAACTTTTTCTCATCTTTAGACATCCCTTTAGGACCTTCTTCATGTTCCATGAGTATTGAAGCTTGAGGTGTGTTTGTTATCCTTGAAACAATTTGAGATCTTAGCTCTAAACGCATGCAAACAAATGAAATCTTCACAATAACTTCCTTTAATACCAAAATGATATGTATGTGCAAACTTGAATTTTTTAAACAATTTGAAAGTTAAATTTATATGTGTTTTGGGTAGAGGGTCAACTTACTAAACACATAATCAAGTAAATTTTAACCACAATTTATAGTCAAACAGAGACAAAATAAGCATATCTGAAACACATAACAGAAAGCATGATAAAGGAGTTCACCCCTCTCCTGGGATACATCTCTCGGTCCAACTTCTAATGCAGGGCCTCTTTCATTAAAAATGATCAAAATCGTGTTTACATGATTTACATAGCTAAAACAGAATAACTGATGTCTCCAGTGGGTTTGAAACTATCAAAAACCCCCATTTTGGTTCTTTCTGCACCTCATTTGGCAAAAAAACTGAGTAAGTTATGACTATTTCTTCATTTCTCCAAATTTCTGACTAGTGATCCTACAATTCACCCCAAACTTGGCTTGAGCACCCCAAACGCAGAAACAATGTGTTGAAAAGTGTGCAACAATAAATGCTAAATTTAGAATGTGCTAAAAATAGACTTGCTAAAAATAACATGTCTAAAAATAGTAGTTTGGCCAGTGAGGTCATTGGCCACATTGGGTGAGAGGTGAAACTGCTAAAAATAGAAATTCTAAAAAATCATTCTGGGTCCCTTCCTATTTTAGAAGTCCTAGTCTATCTATAGGAAGTAAATTAATTTTGGTCTTAACAAAAGTTTAAAATATTAATTAATTAATCTCCATGAGTTAATTAATTATGAAAAATTAAACTTGAAGTCTTTGTGAGATCATGCAATTATTTTCTCCCTTGATTTAGGAATTTATCCCTTGATTAAAGGAGATAAGGTTCAGTTCTATAATGAGAGAATCAGTTGACTTAGTTCTAACTAGTCAAGTCCAGTTATATCATTTTAACAAGTTGTTAAAATAATAAAATATAGTTTGTTAATGCTTGCATGCATGTGACAACTATTATTTTAGTTCACTCATGGATAACTGTTGCATGTCAGTTCTGTCAGAGACCCAGTTGAGATCAGATGTGGGACAATGTACTATGAGATGCTTAACTATTTCTAGTAAGTAGTTTTTGCGTGGTTGAGGAACTAGTGTTCTCAAGGAATACGTAGTTGGACCATTGGTTGTTTTAGGTATGTTGGAATTAATAGCATATGCTTTTGTTACTATTTCCTAAGCAAACTATGTAAGGACCATAGGGAAAGCCTATATAAACAGGGCTTGGTTGGTTCATGAGACATATCTTCATATTTTCATTGTTCATTGAGAATTGAATAGCTTGAGAGCTAATTCTTTTTGTATTATGAAGAGGATTTCCACTTGATTGATAATACATGGTTGGGGTTTTATGTTGGTGCTTTCCCCTAGATATATCTTGTGTTATGTGTGATTAATTCTCTTGATCAATTATGCATGTTTCTACTTGATGTTTCTCATGATTTCGATTATGCTTCCGCTTAATGTTTTGTAGAAGTAGAACAAGTATTATGCTTTAGGACATTACATATATCGGTTTGTTCTATAGGTGAAATTTCTACATGATGTGCAAACTTGGCCTACATTCTCTCTCGATGGGTGAAATTGTAGGACAAATAACCATTAAGCCCCCAATTCTGAATTTTGTGGTCATGTGGCACCATGTGAGAGTGTTGGGTGCCGAAGATTCTAGGTCGAGGGTGATCTCCGCGCCCTCTTCCCTTTGCTAGTGGTCATATCATGGGTCATATGACCTAAGGCTGACCCCTCCCCTTCCGCCGCACCCGTGGTTGTATGGCTCCTTATGACCTAAGGCTGGCCCCATTTACTTCCACCTCTGGTCTCTTTACACTGGCTCTCCAACTGAGTTGTGTATGGGGTTGTGGCCATGGGCTAGGCTAAGACATAGCCCTTGGCCCCCCACCTATGGTCCCGTGGTGCTAGGTTGGCTAGGGTCTAGGGCTTAGCCCGACCCCCTCCCCCATATGCGTACTATACAACTTTAAATAATGCTTTTGCCCACAGTTTTAACAAGCATTACTTGTGGCGCGGTGGTGGAGGCTGATGAAGCTCATAAATAGGTAAACTATATAGGTCTGAATGCTTCTCTCCATCTTATCAAAATAAAATTTTCTCACATTTACTTACATATTTTATTATGTTTTTCTTAGTGAGAAGGGTAAAGGTGAGATGTTATGTCATGCGGCCTAATATGCATTAATTGTAGTAATTGGAGCAGTTTTCAGAAAATTTATGTGCAGGAACTTGAAGTGGACAAACAAGAGGGATTTTAGGAGATTTGTCTCCCTCCTTAACTCCTCGAATCATTCAAAGATTCCTCCACCATATCTGATCAGCTCGAAGTTACAAGCAGCGAAGCCAACTGAGTTCATTGGTAGCCAAACCAGTGACAGTGGAGACAAGTCATTCTTGATTTTGGGAGCCAAATCTCCATAATTTTTAGGAAGATGTTTGTAGCTTCAGTTTGTATAAATAAGAAGGCCAAGGGCCTCATTAGGATTCATTTTTTTTTTTTTTTGTAGCTAAGAGGAAATTTAGCGCTGAAACATTGTGACTTGTTAATCTTATGTTGCATTTGACATTTTGATGATAATGAGAAGGTTTACCTTGATCCAAGATCGAGTTGACTCAGAGGGCTGAATCTCTTGGGTTAGGGCCCAACCCTAGTAGCAAAGGTTCCTCTTTTTGTACATGTATTCTTGTATTAAAATCATAGTTAGTTGCTAAAGTTATTTATGCTTTGTTTAGTTTAACAAGTATTTGAAAGATTGTTTAGTCTTGTTTCCATTAGTTGAAAAAGTAGATAAGTGGTATAACAATGAGAAATAATACTTTAGAAAATCTTGTGACAATGGTCTCTTCCTCATTCCCCTCATGGGATCATGGTTTGAGGGCCCCACTCTCACCGACCCAAAAACAAATTTATCTTTTGATCATTGCATAGCTTAAGGTTCATTTTTGAATAGATCATTGTTTATGATTTCTTGGAAGCACCTACAGTTGTCATTTTGTTTCTTGAGTTTGTTGTAGTTTAAAAAGGCATTTCATTTCATAGATCTAGTCATTAGGCATCAATAAATCAATTTTCTCAAATTCAACTCATATTTTCCCTATTTATATGAAGTTATGCATAGATGAAGAGAAGAACATGTTTTTTTGCAAGGATTGTTGATATGTAGGGAGGAACTCATCCCACTAGCCTCATCTAAGTCTTCTCCACCTTCTACCAATGCCTACCAATCCCTAATCCAATTTTTTCTTTTGCAGCCACTGTGGACAACCACCTTGGGCAAATCCAACCATCCTGAAGTGTTGGGTTGAGCCTTGGGTAATGTGCACATTCCCTACGCCTTATTTCACCATTAGACATCTTTCCAGCACTTCATTTGACCTTCCCTACCTTCCTATCACCTTCACCTAACTTTCTGTAGAAAACTAGGACATCCTGTAGTAAACTAGGACATCCTATAGAAATTCCTGTAGCAGCTACATGATCTCCTGTAGTAGTCTGTTTAAACATGTTTTGAGTAGAAATGATAGTTTGTGCATAGGGTAGGCCCTCCACTTGACTTACATGCCTCTCAGTGCCATTTTAGACCACCTCTTCCATGCCTTTCTCCCCTGCAAAGATTAGATTGTTTAACTTAGCATTTACATTTCTAAATAAAAAATCAAAAGACGATTTTTCTGCTATTTCAACATGAGATAGCTAGTGCATGTATACATCATTCATAGAGTGATAGGATAACTTCCCATGTCCACTTAGTCCAAATAGCCAGATGATAGAATGCAAGGTTAGATCAGTTTGTTTCTGCAAGTAATGTGTGTAATTTGTTAGCTAGATTATTTCATGCATTTCACAACACTTTCCATTCAACACTTTCATTTCCTAAATAGGCAAGAATTTACTTTCTTGCATTAAAGATTAGTTTTACATTCACTTTCACTAGTCAGACACCTTCTAGTCAATAGAAGACTGGTTTGAAAACCCTAGTGGTCTATCACCCCAATTCAAAACTGACAAGAGTAAACTGTTGCATCCACTGTGCATATATTAGTGTCACCTCCAAGTTTTCACAAACCTCAGGTTGATAAAGTAAAGTTGGTAGCCCTAGGATTTGCAACATCCTTGCTGCAATACTGAGGCTCATCACTTTTTGTCACTCTTGTCGGGGAGCTGTCTAGGTAGATGTATTTTCTTCTTTTATTTATATTTGAAATTCAATATATAGTTGCAATTTATGTTTTATTTTTGCTTTTCATTCGATAGATAGTTGCAACTTCTTATTTATTTCTATTTTACAAGTAATTATGAAAAAACCTAAAAAAAGGGAAAAAAAAATTATTTCATGCCTTGTAAGAGTAGAGAAAATTTAGTAAAAAAATTTCCAAATACCCCCACACCATCAGAAAACCAACCTTCCCTCTTCTTTGGTGATTGTTAACTTCCCTCTTTGACTACATGGGAGTTGGAGGACCCATTAGGTGAGCCACAAGAGATCTTTGAAGAAACTATTGGGGTAGAAGAAGAAGAAACCATTCCACACACTTACAACGTGGCTGCAAATAGAAATGAAGGTGCTTTCCCCATCAAGGAAACCAATGAAGATGCTAGGACGAAAAACATATGCCCCTATGCCCTTCCTCACTTCCATGGCTTAACTTGAGGGGACCTTGATACCTTTTTGTTTGAGTTGGTTGTCATCTACAAAACCTATGACTATACCTCTGATGACTAGAAGATGAAATTGTTCCCATCTGCCCTTAAGGATCCAACCCTGCGATGGTTCATGGGTTTACTTAGGGAACACATCACTACCTGGGCTGAGATGTTGCAATCCCTCAATGCCAAGTATAGGGACTACTGTAGGTCCAAGGATACCAAAGAAGAAATCTTCAGAATGAACTTGGGACATGATGAATCCTTGGAAGATTATGAGGAAAGATTCCAACTCAGCTATAAAAGGGCTAGATGCATCCTCGATACTGAATCACTCAAGTTAGTCCTTCTTAGAGTGATTAGGGAAGATATCCTACAAACCCTAATTTTTATATATATATATATATATATATATATTATATATATATATATATATATATATATATATATATATATATATAATATATATATATATTATATATTTTTTTTTTTATTTTTATTTTTTATTTATTTATTTTTTATTTTTATTTTTTTTTTTTTATTTTTTATTTTATTTATTATTATTAATATATATATATATATATATATATATATATTAGATATATTTTTTTTTTTTTATTTTTTTTTATTTTATTTTTATTTTTATTTTTTATTTTTATTTTATTTTTATTTTTATTTTTATTTTTATTTTTTATTTATTTTTTTTTTATTTTTATTTTTATTTTTTTTTTCTGGAGGGACATCTACCATCTATCTTATGATGATATCAAGACAATTTTCAAAAATAATTCTAGGGTAGCTAGAAGGAAGGGTAGGGCTAGTCAAGCTTTGGCTAGTTCATTCTCCTCCAACACATCCATCAAAAGTGAAATTGGGAACATGTTGGAGGACTTTAAGAGTGAAATGCTGCATACCTTTGCTCTACAAATGGACAACATATAGAGCAAGAGGAAGCATGAGGAAGAAGAAAGAGCCTTAGCTATATTTTGCCTTAGATGCACTAGGAGGCACCCTAGAAATCAATTTCCATTGAATATTATAAAGATATGATCGGCCTGTGAGGAAAACCACTCCACAGATAAGTGCCCTTCTCTACCTGGATTGAAAGATGTGTATCAAGGAACTGAAGGTGTGCCTGAACAACTCTGCTATATCAACCAAAGGAAGCCTCAATGACCTCGACCACACCAGCAGGGCATGCAAGGGGCATCCTATTCATATTACAACCCCAATCAGGTGTCCTTCTCATCCTTCATGGTCCACACCTTATCCCTAGTCTTATGCACCTCAACACCATTCCCAACCTGGCAATCAATCATTTCAACCATATGCTCCCCCACAACCTCAGTGGAATAGCCCATCACAGGGGTGGAGTACCCCATTCAACCAATCTACAGCCTTACAACCTCCACCTCCATCTCAATCGCAATTCCTTCACCCTGCTTCACCCAAGAAACCTTGGATGCCTTTTCAGCTAGATCCAAACCCAAACAATAAGCAGGCACATCAGGTCTATAGTGGAGAGACATCCTACCATACCTATGCTGTGGAAATTCAAGAAATCAACCTCAAGTATCGAAGAGTTCTTCTAGATAACCAACATCCATCTCGACTTGAGGATTTTGAAGAGGAAAATGAAGAGAGTGTTCTTGAAGCGAATCCACATCCTTTTCTTGAGAGACTAATCCATCTTAGCTAGCACACCCCAGAAGAGACTGAAATTCTGGGTTAATTGAATAATTTGTGTGTTAAAATGCCACTCCTCCAAGCTATCAAGGATGTCCCCATCTACAAAAATTTAATCAAGGAGAAATGCTTCAAACATCCTGGGAGGAGAAATAAAGAAACCCCTACTATTAATGTCATTGGATAACTGTCTGACTTAATGTTGGGGAGAGTGATTTTCCCGAAGTATCTAGACCTTGGAAGTCCTCTAGTAGATGTGGACATTGATGACATCATTTCCCCCCATACCTTAATTGATATTAGGGCTTCCAGGATATTGGGGCTGCCATCAATGTGATGACTAAGGAGACCATGCTTAAACTAAATCTCCAAGGATCATTAAGGAAGACAACAACAATCTTGCATCTTGTAGACAAATCCATAGTAGCTCCTGAGGGAGTTGTTGAGGATGTGATGGTCTACATTGATACCTAGGAATACCCTGCTGACTTCTTAGTTCTCCAACCTAAGACCAAATTCAGTGGTTATCCTCTCATCCTTAGAAGGCCATGGCTAGCCACTGCTGATGCTTACATAAGTTGCAGGGCTGGGAATATGACCACTAAAAATGGTCATTTGTCTAAACAATTGGTCTTGTACTGTTCAACTCAACCATATCTAGAGAATGACTTACCCTTATGATTGGAAGAGGAGGAGGAAGATGAAGTATACCATGCCACATCCTACCCAATCTGTGCCCTAGATGCTATTATAGGAGGGGTGGAACTGATGAAGATGACCTGATTGATCGAATCCTCCAGAATTAGCCCCCCACACCATGTCTCTTGATGATTTAGTAAATAAATCTGAAGATAACCCTTGGACTAATTTGTGCCTAGCTGACTCAAGTCCTACTCATGTTCAAAAGATAGAATTTGGTCCAGGTAAAACATTGAAATTCAACCCCTCTCTCTCTATACATAAGGAAAAGGAGTTATGTGACATGCTAAGAGAGCACCTGTATGCCTTTGTCTGGAGTTATAAGGAAATGAAGGGAGTGCACTCTTCGGTGTTTACTCACCACATTTACATCAAGGAAGGTTGCAAGCCAGTGCAACAATGTCAGAGGAGAATGAACCAAGTCCTCAAAGACATAGTTAAAGAAGAACTACAAAAGTTGTTGGATGCAGGGTACCCCATCTCAGATAGTGAGTGGGTGTCTCCTCTAGTTCTTGTCCCAAAGAAGAATGGAAAATGGAGGATTTGTGTGGACTATAGAGACTTAAATAAAGCCACTAAAAAATACCATTTCCCTCTACCTTTCATTGATCAAGTCTTGGATGGTCTTGCAAGAAAGAAGCTCTTCTCTTTCCTAGATGGATTCAGCGGTTATAATCAAATCCAGATCAATACACAAGACCAAGATAAAACCACCTTCACTTTTCCTTGGGGCACCTTTTCTTATAGGGTCCTACCTTTTGGATTATGTAATGCCCCTGCCAATTTTCAAAGGGAAATCCTGAGCATTTTTGTTGAGTTAGTCCATGACTATGTAGAAATCTATATTGATGACTTCACTCCCTATGGGGGTGACTTCCGAGAGGCTCTCTCCAACTTGGGGAAAGTACTAAAGAAATGAATTGAAATGAACCTATCCCTTATCCCTAAGAAGTGTGAATTCTTAATGAATGCATGGACTATTCTTGGTCACTCGATATCCTAGAAAGCACTACAAGTGGACCCAAATAAAATTGCTATCATAAAGAGGGTCCCTACTCCTTAGAAGGATAGGGATGTGACAAGTTTCTTGGGCTTAGATGGATACTATACGAGGTTCATAAAGGACTTCAACAAAGTATCCTTACCATTGTTTGGATTACTAGCCAAGGACTCTAAATTTTGTTGGTCAGAAAGCTACCAAGAGGCCCTAGAAACCTTAGAGGACAAGTTGACTACTGCACTCATACTCCGAAGCCCAAATTGGGCTCTTCCTTTCCACATCCATGCTGATGATTCTTACAAAATAGGAGCAACTCTAGGCCTGATAGATGACAAGTTTCCTTATGCCATTTACTTCATTCGCAAAAATATGTCCAAGGCTGAATTGAACTATACTATGACTGAAAAATAGCTCCTAGCTGTTGTCCATTCCTTTAATAAATTTAGACAATACATCATTGGCTACCAGACCATTGTACATACTGACCATGCTGATATCAGATATTTGATGAAAAATCTCGATGTGAATGCCAGAATTATTAGAAGGTTTCTTTTATTACAACAGTTTGATCTATCTATAATTGATAAGCCTGGTAGAGAAAATGTAGTTGCAGATTTTCTGTTTAGAATTTCTTTGCCTACATGTGAGGAAGGAATGGTTGATGATTAACTGCCAGATGAGCATTTATTTTCTATTTAAGCTCTCTCTGCATGGTTTGCTAACATAACCAACTACCTAGAGGCTACATAGTTCCCTCCAAATATGTTCTCCAAGGAAAAAAGTAGATTTGTAAGAAAGAGCACCCCATTCACTTGGATTGGGGGAAATCTCTTCAAGTTAGGCCAAAATCAAATTTTGAGGAGATGTGTCAGGGAGGAGGAAGTCTTTGAAATCCTTTTGGCCTGTCATGATGGGGCTTGTGGAGGTCATTTTGCAGCCAAGAGGACAACCTTCAAGGTACCGCAAGCTGGATACTACTAGCCCACTCTCCACCAAGATGCAAGAAGATACACCATTCGGTGTGATCAGTTCCAGAGAATGGGGAAACCTACTCCCAAGGATGAAATGCCTTTACAACCTTGAGTGACTCTAGGGACATTTGAAAAGTGGGGCATGGACTTCATTGGGCACATTGATCCACCATCAGGGAAGAAAAAGTACATAATTGCATGCACTGATTATTTGACAAAGTGGGTTGAGACCAAGGCTGTCAAGGTAGAAACATAAGACAAAGTGGTTGAGTTCTTAAGGGAGAATGTATTTTACAAGGTTGGGTACCCTAGAGAATTAGTCACTGATCAGGGAGCTCAATTCACGTCACACTTGATTGAGAATTTGTTGAGGCAACATAAGATCAAACATGGGAAGTCAAGTTCTTATCATCCTCAGGCCAATGGACAAGTATAGTTACTAACAGAGCATTGGAAAGCATCCTCACCAAGGTTGTGAGAAGTAGCAGAAAATATTGAGCTAACAGACTAGTGGAGGTCACTTGGGCCTATAATACAACTTGGAAGACAACCACTGGCTTCACAACTTATGAATTGGTCTATGGAAAGAAGGCTCTTCTCTCCATTGAGCTTGAGTACAACACTTTGAAAACGACATCACAGTTGGATTTGGATGTTACAAAGGCACAATAGGAGAGACTGCTCTAACTTAATGGTTTGGATGAATTCAAGATGCAGGCCCTCCTACCCACTGAAGTTATTCAAGTACATAGAAAGTCTTAACATGACAAAAACATTAGGGACAAATTTTTTCAAGGAGATTGGGCTCTGCTATATGACTCTAGATTCAAGGACTTCAAAGGAAAATTAATAACTAGGTGGCTGGGCCCATATATGATAGAAAAGTTCCATGAGAATGGGGCTGTGCAAATCAGGACCATTGATGAAGAAGGTATCCCCTTGCTTGTTAATGGGCACAGATTGAAAGCCTATAAAATGCCTCTGTCAAGGGAGGAGTTCATTAGTACCATCAGCAAGGAATGAATGTGATTGGAAGTGTCTAAGCTTCCATCTAACCCAATTCTTGAAGGCTGTTTTTATTTTTGAAAATAAAAATAAAAAAGAAAAACAATAAGGGACCTAGGTGAAAACCTATATGAGGCACCTGAGGCCAACTCCTCGGTTGAAAACCTCCTTGAGGTAGCCCAGGAATGAAAAATGGAAAGTAAAATATCCCTGGCTGAAAACCTCCTTTGAGATGCCTAGGTAAGGAATATATGTTGGAAACATCCTTTGGGGTGACCTATGTGTCTTTCAAAAAAAAAAAGAAAAAAGAAAAAGAAAAAAACAAAAATGCCATGGCAAGGACCTCACACCTGCCCATTAATAAAATTATGTGATTTTGTAGGTTTTTAAAGAAAACAAAGGAATCAGAGTTCCAAGGACAAAAATCCAATCATCACCTCAATTATTCCTCCATCCACTTCATCTCATGCATGCCTACCATGTCCCCATCATCCATTTCCACTTTCAGGCATCAAAAACCAATTTTTGAGCAGTTTTCTAGCTACTATATGAAGATCCTATAGTACTACAAGATGTCCCGAAATACTACAGGAAAGGGGAACCGATTGGAAAATAATGATGTAGAGCTATTCTAGGCTAAAAAAAAAGGACCCTACACCTCACCATCTCTCACCCAACATCCCCTCATATCCATACCTACCTAGTGTCCATTAACAAAAAACAATAAAATGAAAAAATATACAAAAAACGGGGATAATCCAGAGGACATGTCATCATTGGCCTCATCCACCCATCACTCCATCTCATTCATCACCATTTATAAACTCCTAAATCACCTCCCAACCTCCCTCTAAGTGGAAAAAGAAAAAAATGATGAAGAAAAGGTAGCTACATGGTTTCCTGTAGTAGTTACAAGATCTATTATAGCAGCCTATGTTACAACTGCAACAGGCCATTGCTACATTTTCATTCACCACCAATGAAAATAGGGGGCTCCATCATATCTACAAGTCTTGTGCCTCGTGTCCAGAGCTCAACAACAACAACAAGGATACCAATCACTTGAACACATGAAACAACCAGAAGACAAATACATTAACAGGAAGAAATAAAACTAAAATGACAAAAGGAGGGCACTGACCTGAACAAGAAGCACGACACGGCCATCCTCTAACATGCATCACCCAAAAAATTTAGGCACAGGTATGACACATCATCCAAATTCTTCCCCAAGTGTGATATGATAAAAGTGTAAGGAATGTGAAAAACTTTTTTTAAAAGCTAGAGGTGGCTAGTTAACTTGGTCACCCTTAGCTCAAAGACAAAAAGTAAACTCCCAGTCAGCATGCCACGTTGGAAGGTCACATGAAGGAGCATCAATAAAAAATGTATTCGATTTATTTATGTGAGAGTGGGTGATAATTATGAGGGGAGGCTGCATGATCACCAATAGTGGGCCAACGGTCCCAATATGGAAATCCCGCACTACTGCCAGCCAATACAACTATCCAAGGAATCGACCATAAATAGAAAAAATTCCAAACTTTCATGCACCCATTTTTCATTTTGAGATCAGAGAGACTGGGACCACCTTGGAGATCCATCGAGGAAGCAAACCGTTTTTTGGCCACGCTACATGAAACAAAGCTACATGAAACTACAAGAAACTTAGGGAACTACAGGAAGCATTGGAAATTCACAAGAAATTTGCAAGGGGGTTCGTAGGGTCCAGTTGGTCAGAAATTATCATCATCGAGAACATCACAGTAAAAGGTCAATGGCCCATCTCTCCTGTGTTTTTGAATTGATAACTAAAGAAGAAAGAAAGGGACAAGTCTGAATTTTTCTAGTAATTACAGCGGGCCTAGGATTTAAAAAAAGTTTATTGAAGTTTAAATAAAATTGTGCGGAGATAGGAAAGGGTAAAAATTGCATTCATTTACCAAAACTCTAAACTCTCAGTCACCCTGAACTCACACTTAGGATAGCCTACAAAACCTCCTATAGTTAGCTAACTAGAGAAGAGAAATGGGAGCAGGATTCAATAGACGGGAACACACAGACACATCCAAGATCCACCTTCATCTACCCGAGGTAGATATATTTAGGAAGAATCACTGGTTGGGATTCTTTAAATTGCTCAGAGGGTATGATGATGATATAGCTCAGGAATTTTCCATGGCACTCAACCCTTAGGCTAGAACAAATGCTACTACTATGGTGAGGGGACTGTCAATTAAAATCAACCTTGATGTGATAAACAAAGTCACCACACTTCCTCAATGGGTGCAATGGAGAATAAAGGATGAGGCTAGCAACACTTTTTCTAAGAAAACCTTTTTCCTAGATAATGAAGAGCCAATTGGGGATAAAAATGGGGTCAGAAGGGAGAACCTTCCATATCCTTGGAATGAGGTGAGCTATCACATTTTAAAATACATTTCTTGTGAAGGGAGGCTCAATGTAGTATATGGATACCAATTTAGACTCCTCCATGAGTTTATATTTGAAGAGGAGATACCGATAAACCAAAGGCTCAGTGTGCCTTATTTCCTATTACAGTTAATGATAGACGTGAGCCAAAAGGTACAAGAAAGGAAACATCAACAATTGGCACATCATGGACTTATTAAGCTAATACTAGAGGATGCCTTCAGCCAATTAATAACTCCTATTCTATTGGTCCACATTTAGGGACATGGAAAAAGAGGCTGTAATCGAAATCCAAGCCCTTGAATATGATAGGGACCCAATCTCAAGTGGTGAAGAGGAGGCAGGAGAAGAATAAGAAGAGGAGGCAGAAAAGGAAGAAGGAAATAAAGAAGAAAAAGAGAAATGTGAAGAGGAAGAGTAGAAGTAAGAGGAAGGTTAAACCTTGAGCCTAATGAGAAGGAGGCATCTGCTGCCTTGACTTCCCTAAGCACACCCATTAAGTCAAAAGGGAAAATACAAACGCATAATCTCCTCTATGTCAAAACAAGAAGAAGCACTAGGATTAAGCAGGGGAGGCCACAAAAACCCATAAGGACTCCCATCATAATTGAGGAGTCACAAAAAAAATAGGAAGAGCTAGTTTCCTTGGGAATGAGAGTTGAAGAGGGCACATCAAAAAAAGCTACCCCAAAGGCTCTCATCACCTATGTTAGGAAACCTGTCACTAGGTCAATGTCAAAAATCAAGAGAAGGCACCTGGGACCCCATTAGAGTGAGGAAAAATCCTTTTATAAGATCCTCAAGAAATCCTACAGGAAACTCTGTCAGTCCTAAAGGAAACATAGAAAAAGATAGAGGAAGTATAGGAGGGGAAGAGGGAAGGCAAGGAAGCAACACCACAAGAACAGGAGGGGGAAAATTATCCAAAAACATCTAAGGGGGAATTTCAAGAGCTACAGGAGCCTATCCCACAACAAAATCCGAGCTCTTACTACAAGTTTATTGAGGGAGACATAGTAATACCATAGAAATTTACAATCCCTCTCTTCTTTGAGCTTGATAAATGGAGAGGAAGGACACATCATTGGATGAAAATTGCAAAGTCAAAGAAGGTATAAGATGTGGGCCATATGGAAGAGAAGCTCCTAGAGATGGGCAGGGAGTTGAGTGAGATGAGAGACATCGAACAAGTTATGAGATCTCAACTACAGGCAGAAAACACATGGCTAATGAGGCATTTGTAGGAAAAAGAGAGCCAGTTGGTCACCATGGCAAGCCTCTCCATGGAGGAACTTTAGTGCAGGATGCTATCAAGATCATATGCACTATACCTCAAGGATCGATGGCTACAATTTTGGATCAAGACAATAGCACAACATGGGACTATGCCTTTCCAAGACTATAGATAGTTCATTGAACTATGTGACAAGAGAAACCTGGAAGATAAGTCCAAGATATCTTAATTTTACCTACACAACTTGGCCTTAACAGATTTGAATGTGTGGGACCCAATGCAAAGTTAGGGGATTTACAAGTAATGGCCCTTGCATCATGGATGAGTCATGAGGAGGCAAGGGCTAAGGAGGTGAAGAGAATATTGGAAAAAGAGGAAGGGGAGACCCTTCACATAAGAGAAAAACAAATAAATTCCATGGATATCATTAGAAACCACAACATCATATTCAAAGTTTCCCAAATTGCACCAAGATACCTAGCTACACAAGAACAAGGCATCATCCACTTTGAAAACACCTTTAGGTTTTTGGGAAATGAAAACCAAAAAGCATGCCAGAGGAGATGGAGCAACCTACCACATAGTCTAAGGATCAGAGAGTACCATTCCCTTGAGAGGTTGAGGAATAAACTAGAAAGGACCCCACTGTATAAGAATACCATGCAGAGACTAAAAATCAATTGGGTTGGTTTGAAACTCAGTCCACCCTTGCTGTTGGATCTGTTAGAAGGTAGGAAGGAAGAGGAGGAAAGAAAGTAGTGGGAAGAAATAGAGAAACATGCAGTGTTCTATCCTCAAGAGGAAAGTCCATCAACAAAGGCTTGGGATGTCAGAGAGGCCACATGAGCTATGAAAGATATGGACATAGACTAAGTTTCTTAGAGGATGAGAAAGACCTTCAATAGGGGGGTGATGATGAGGCTCATCAATAGGTAAACTATATGGGTCTTAATGCCACTCTCCAACTTATTAAAATAAGTTTTTCTCACATTTACTTACATATTTTATTATATTTTGCTTAGTGAGAAAGGTAAGAGTGAGATGTTATGTCATGTGGCATAATATGCATTACTTGTAGGAATTGGAGTAGTTTTGGTCTAATTTAAGTGCAAGAAATTGAAACAAATAAATAAGAGGGATTTTAGGAGAATTGTCTCTCTCCTTAACTCAAAGCATTCAAATATTCCTCCACCATATCTAATCTGCTCGGAGTTACAAGAAGCCAAGCCAACTGAGTTCATTGGCAGCCCAACTAGTGACAGTGAAGACAAGTCATTCTCAAGTTTGGGAGAAAAATCTCCATAATTTTAAGGAAGTTGTTTGTAGCTTCAATTTGTATAAACAAGAAGGCCAAGGACCTCATTAGGATTCAATATTTTTTTGTAGCTAAGATGCAATTTAGCATTGAAACATTGTTACTGTTAATCTTATGTTGTATTTTACATTTTGATGATAATGAGAAGTTTTACCTTGATCCAACACTGAGTTGACTCATAGGATTGAAGCTCTTGGGTTAGGGCCCAACCCTAGTAGCAAATGTTCCTCTTTTTTTTACATGTATTCTTAGATTAAAATAATAGTTAGCTGCTAAAGTTATTTATGCTTTGTTTAGTTTAACAAGTATTTGAATGATTGTTTAGTTTTGTTTCCATTAGTTGAAGACATAGATCAATGGTACAATAGTGAGAAATAATATTTCAGAAAATCTTGTGACAGTGGTATCTTCCTCATCCCCCTCATGGGATCATCGTTTGAGTGCCCCACTCTCACCGACCCAATTTTTTTTTTTTTTTATCTTTTGATCATTGCATAGCTTAGGGTTAATTTTTGAATAGATCATTGTTTATGATTTTTTGGAAGCACCTACGGTTTTCATTTTGTTTCTTGAGTTTGTTGTAGTTTAAGAAGGCATTTCAATACATAGATCTAGTCATTAGCCATCAATAAATCAATTTTCTCAAATTCAACTCACATTTTCCCTATTTATATGAAGTTATGCATAAATGAAGAGAAGAACATGTTTTTTTGCAGGGATTATTGATTTGCAGGGAGGAACTCATCCCACCAGCCTCATCTAAGTCTTCTCCACCTTCTGCCAAGGCCTACCAACCCCTAATCTAAATTTTTGTTTTGTAGCCACTGTGGACAACCACCTTGGGAAAATCTAACCATCCTGAAGTGTTGGGCCGAGCCTTGGGTAATGTACACGTTCCCTACACCATATTTCACCATCATACAACTTTCCAACACTTCATTTCACCTTCCCTACCTTCCTATCACCTTCAACTAAGTTCTTGTAAAAAACCAAGGCATCTTGTAGCATTTCCTCCAACAATTACATGATCTCCTATAGCAACCTGTTTAAACTTGTTTTGAGTAGAAATGATTGTTTGAGCATAGGGTAGGCCCTCCACTTGACTTCCATGCTTCTCAGTGCCAATTTAGACCATCTCTTCCATGCCTTTCTCCCCTGCAAAGATCAGATTGTTTAACTTAGCATTTACATTTCTAAATAAAAAATCAAGACTATTTTTATGCCATTTCAACATGAGATAGCTAGTGCATGCATAAATCAGTGATAGAGTGATAGGATAAATTCACATGTCCACTTAGTCCAAATAACCAGATGATAGAGTGCAAGTCTAGATTAGTTCTTTTCTGCAAGTAATGTGTAGATTATTTCATGCATTTCATAGCACTTTCCATTCAACACTTTCATTTCCTAAATAGGCAAGCATTTACTTTCTTGCATTAAAGATTATTTATACATTCACTGTCACTAGTGAGACACCTTCTAGTTAATAGAAGACTGGTTTGAAAATGCTAGTGGTCTATGACCCCAGGTCAAAAGTGACAAAGTAGACTGTTGCATCTACTGTGCGTATAACAGTGTCACCTCCAAGTTTGTACGAAACCTTGGGTTGATAAAGTAAAGTTGGTAGCCCTAGGAGTTGCAACATCCTTGCTGCAACACTGAGGCTCATCACTTTTTGGCACCGTTGTTGGGGAGGTGTCTAGGTAGATGTAATTTCTTCTTTTATTTCTATTTGAAATTCAATAAAAAGTTGCAAACCTTCAATGCCAAGTATAGGGACTACTATAGGTCCAAGGATATGATGAATCCTTGAAAGATTATGAGGAAAGGTTCCAACTCAACTATAAAATGGTTAGATGCACCCCCAATACTGAATCACTCAAGTTAGTCCTTCTTAGATGGATCAGGTAAGATATCCTAGAAAATCTAAACATGTTGTCTTGAGGGGACATCTACCAACTATCTTATGATGATACCAAGACAATTTTCAAAAATCTTTCTAGGGTAGCCAGAAAGAAGGGTAGGGCTAGTCAAACTTTGGCCAGTTCATCCTCCTCCAACACATAATTCAAAAATGAAATTGGGAACATGTTGGATGACTTTAAGAGTGAAATGCTACATACCTTTTCTCTACAAATGGACACCATACAAATCAAGAGGAAGTAGGAGGAATAAGAAAGAGCCTTAGCTATCTTTTGCCCTCGATGCACTAGGAGGCACCCTAAAAATGAATTTCCATTGAATCTTATAGAGATATGATCGGTCTATGAGGAAAACCACTCCATAGACAAGTGCCCTTCTCTGCCTGGATTGAAATATATGTCTCAAGGAATTGAAGGTGTGACTGAAAAACTCTGCTATATCAACCAAAGGAGGCCTAAAGGACCTCGACCGTACCAGCAGGTCACACAAAGGGTGTCCTATTCATATTACAATCATAATCAGGTGTCCTCCTTATCATCCTTCATGGTCCACACCTTCTCCGTGGTCTTATGCACCTCAATACCATCCCCAACCTACCAATCAATCATTTCAGCCATATGCTCCCCCACAACCTCATTGGAATACCCCATCACAGGGGTGGCGGCCCCCATTCAACCAATCTACAACCTTATAACCTCCACCTCCATCTCAACCAAAACTCCTTCACCCTGCTTCATCCAAGCAACCTCAGATGCCTTTTCAACCAAATCCAAACCCGAATAACAAGCAAGCACATCAGGTATATAGTGGAGATACATCCTACCTTGCCTTTGTTGCGGAAATTCAAGAAATCAACCTCAATTATGGAAGAGTGCTTCCAGATAAACAACCTCCATCTCCACTTGAGGAGTTTATAGAGGAAAATTAAGAGAGTGTTCCTGAAGCGAATCCACATCCTTTTCCTGAGAGATTAATCCATCTTAGCTAGCACACCTGAGAAGAGACTGAACTTCTGGGTGAATTGAAAAAATTGTGTGTTAAAATACCACTCCTCCAAGCTATCAAGGATGTCCCCATCTACAATAAGTTAGTTAAGGAGATATGCTTCAAAAATATCGGGAGGAGAAAGAAAGACACCCCCACCATTAATTTCATTGGACAACTATCTGACTTAATGTTGGAGAGAGTGATTTTCCCGAAGTATCTAGACCCTGGAAGTCCTATGGTAGATGTGCACATTGATGGCATCATTGTCCCCCATAACTTGATTTATCTTGGGGCTGCCACCAATGTGATGAATTCGGAGACCATGCTTAAAATGAATCTCCAAGGATCATTAAGAAAGACCACAGCAATCTTGCATCTTGCAAACAAATCCATAGTAACTCCTGAGGGAGTTGTTGAGGATGTGATGGTCTATATTGATACCTAGGAATACCCAACTGAATTCTTAGTTCTCCAACCTAAGACCAAATTCATAGTTATCATCTCATCCTTATAAGGCCATGGATAGCCATAGCTGATGCTTACATAAGTTGCAGGGTTGAAAATATGACCATTCAAAATGGTCATTTGTCTAAACAATTGGTCTTGTACCCTCCTGCTCAACCATCTCTAGAGCATGACTTACACTTATGGTTGGAGGAGGAGGAGGAAGATGAAGTATACCATGCCACATCCTAACCAATATGTACCCTAGATGCTATTATAGGAGGGGGGAAACTTGATGAAGAGGACCTGATTGATCAAATCCTCCAAAATTAACCCCCCAACACCATGTCTCTTGATGATTTAGTAAATAAATCTGAAGATAACCCTTGGACTGATTTGTGCCTAGCTGACTCAAGTCCTACTCATGTCAAAATGATAGAATTTTGTCTAGCTAAAACATTGAAAATCAACCCCTCTCTCTCTGCACATCAAGAAAAGGAGTTATGTGACATGCTAAGAGAGAACCTATATGCCTTTTCCTGGAGTTATAAGGAAATGAAGGGAGTGCACTCTTTGGTGTTTACTCACCACATTTAAATCAAGGAAGGCTGCAAGCCAATGCACCAATGTCAGAGGAGAATGAACCCAACCCTCAAAGACATAGTTAAAGAAGAACAACAAAAGTTGTTGCATGTAGGGTACCCCATCTCAGATAGTGAGTGGGTGTCTCCTCTAGTTCTGGTACCAAAGAAGCATGGAAAATGGAGGATTTGTGTGGACTATAGAGACTTAAACAAAGCCACTAAAAAATACCATTTCCCTCTACCTTTCATTGATCAAGTCTTGGATGGTCTTGTAGGAAAGAAGCTCTTCTCTTTTCTAGATGGATTCAATGGTTATAATCAAATCCATATCAACACAGAGGACCATGATAAAACCACCTTCACTTTTCCTTGGGGTACCTTTTCTTATAGGGTCCTACCTTTTGGATTATGTAATGCCCCTTCCGATTTTCAAAGGGAAGCCTTGAGTATCTTGGCTAAGTTAGTCCATGAATATGTAGAAATCTATATGGATGACTTCACTCCCTATGGGGGTGACTTCCCAGATGCTCTCTCAAACTTGGGGAAAGTACTGAAGAAATGCATTGAAATGAACCTATCCCTTATCCATGAGAAGGGTGAGTTCTTGATGAATGCATGGATTGTTCTCAGTCACTCAATATCCTAGGAAGGACTGCAAGTGGACCCAAATAAAATTTCTTCCATGAAGAGGGTCACTACTCCTCAGAAGGAGAGGGATGTCAGAAGTTTCTTGGTCTTAGCTAGATACTATAGGATATTCATAAAGGACTTCAACAAAGTAGCCTCACCTTTTTTCGGACTACTAGCCAAGGACTCCGAATTTTGCTGGTCAGAAAACTGCCAAGAGGCCCTAGAAACCTTAAAGGACAAGTTGACTACTTCACTCATACTCCGAGGCCCAAATTGGGCTCTTACTTTCGACATCCATGCTAATACCTCTTACAAAGCTATATGAGTAGCTCTAGGCAAGATAGATGAAAAGTTGCCTTATGCCATTTACTTCATTCACAAAAATATGTTCAAGGCTGAATTGAACTATACTGTGACTAAAAAAGAGCTCCTAGTTGTTGTCAATTCCTTGAATAAATTTAGACACTACATCACTTGTTACCAAACCTTTGTACATACTGACTATGCTTCTATCAAATATTTGATGAACAAACCCGATGTGATGCCAGAATTATTATATGGTTGCTTTTATTACAACAATTTGATCTAACTATCCTTGGTAAGCTTGGTAGAGAAAATTTAGTTGTAGATTTTTTGATTAGAATTGATTTCATATAGGTGAGGAAGGAATGGTTGACGGTCAACTGCCAGATGAGCATTTATTTTCTATTTCAGTTCTCTCTCCATGTTTTTCTAACATAAACAACTACCTAGTGGCTGCACAGTTCCATCCAAATATGTCCTCTAAGGTAAAAAGTAGAATTGTAAGAAAGAGTACCCCACTTGGATTGGGGGCAATCTCTTCAAGCTAGGCCCAAATCAAATTTTGAGGAGATGTGTCAGGGAGGAGGAAGTCTTTGAAATCCTTCTGGCCTATCATTATGGGCCTTGTGGAGGTCATTTTGCATCTAAGAGGACAACCTTCAAGGTATTGCAAGCTGGCTACTGCTGGCCCGCTCTCCACCAAGATGCAAGAAGATACACCATTCAATGTGATCAATTCTAGAGAATGGGGAAACCTAATCCCAAGGATGAAATGCCTTTTCAACCTCAGGTGACTCTAGAGCCATTTGAAAAGTGGAGCATGGATTTCATTGGGCCCATTGATCCATCATTAGGTCAGAAAAAGCACATAATCGTATGCATTGATTATTTGACAAAGTGTGTTGAGACCAAGGCTGTAAAGGTAGCAACATAAGACAAAGTGGTTGAGTTCTTAAGGGAGAATGTATTTTACAAGTTTGGGTACCCTAGAGAACTAGTCACTGATAAGGGAGCTCAATTCACATCACACTTGATTGAGAATTTGTTGAGGAAACATAAGATCAAACACGAGAAGTCAACTTCGTATCATCCTCAGGCCAATGGACAAGTAGAGGTTGCTAATAAAGCATTGGAAATCATCCTCACCAAGGCTGTGAGCAGTAGCAGAAAATATTGAGCTAACAAACTAGTGGAGGCCTCTTGGGCCTATAATACAACCTGGAAGACAACCACTAGCTTCACAACTTATGAATTGGTCTATGGAAAGAAGGCTCTGCTCTCCTTTGAGCTTGAGTACAACACTTTGAGAATGGAAACACAGTTGTATTTGGATGTTGCAAATTCACAATAGGAGAGGCTGCTCCAACTCAATGGTTTGGATGAATTCAAGATGTAGGCCCTCCTATCCACTGAAGTTATTCAACTACAAAGAAAGGTTTAGCATGAAAAAAACATCATGGATAAAGTTTTTCAAGGATATTAGGCTCTGCTATATGACTCCAGGTTAAAGGGCTTCAAAGGAAAATTGATGACCATGTGGTTGGGTCCATATATGATAGAAAAGTACCATAAAAATGGGGTTGTGAAAATCAGGACCATTGATGAAGAAGGTATCCCCTTGCTTGTCAATGGGTACTAATTGAAATCCTATAAAATACCTCTTTAAATTGAGGATTTCACCAATATCATCAGTAAGGAATGAATGTGATTGGAAGTGTCTCAGCTTCCATCCCACCCAATTCTTGAAGACTGTTTTTATTTTTGAAAAAAAAATTAAAAAGAAAAACAATAAGGGACCTAGGTGAAAACCTTTATGAGGCACTTGAGGCCAACTCTTGGGTTGAAAACCTCCTTGAGGCAGCCCAAGAATGAAAAAAGGAAAATAAAAATATCCCTGGGAGAAAACTTCTCTTGAGGCGCCTAGCGTAGGAATACATGTTGGAAACCTCCTTTGGGGTGACCTGTGTGTCTTTCAAAAAAAAAAATTATAAAGAAAAAGAAGAAAAAACAAAATGAAGAAAAAACAAAAAGAAAAAAACAAAAATGCCATGGCAGGGACCTCAAACCTACCCATTAATAAAATTTTGTGATTTTGTAGGTTTTTAAAGAAAAAAAAGGACTCAAAGTTCCAGGGATAGAAATAAAAGCATCACCTCTATTCTTCCTCCATCCACTTCATATCATTCATTCCTACCATGTCCCCATCATCCATTTCCACTTTCACGCATCAAAAACCAATATTTGTGCAGTTTTATAGCTGGTATAGGAAGATCCTGTAGTACTACAAGATGTCCTGAAATAATACAGGAAAGGGGTCCCGATTGGAAAAGAATGATGTAGAACTATTCTAGATTAAAAAAAAAGACCCTACACCTCACCATCTCTCACCCAACATCCCCTCATATCCATACCTACCCAGTGTCCACTAAACAAAAAAATAGGAAAATGAAAAAATATACAAAAAAGCGGATAATCCAAAGGACATTCATCATTGGCCTCATCAACCCATCAATACATCTCCTTCATCACCATTTCTCAACTCCTAAACCACCACTAAACCTCCCTCTAAATGGAAAAAACAAAAAATGATGAAGAAAAGGTAGCTACAGGGTTTGTTGTAGCGGTTACAAGATCTCCTGTAGCAGTCTGTGTTACAACTGCAACAAACCATTGCTGCATTTTCATTCACCACCAATGCAAATAGGGGGCTCCATCATATCTACAAGCCTTGTGCCTCCAATCTGGAGCTCAGAAACAACAACAAGGATACCAAGCACTTGCACACAGGAAACAACCAGAAGGCAACTACGTCAATAGGAAGAAATAAAAATAAAATGACAAAAGGAGAGAACTCACATGAACAAGAAGCACAACAAGGTCATCCTCAACAATGAATCACCGAACAAAGTTAGGCACAGGTATGTCACCTCATAAAAAATATTCCCCAAGTGTGATATGATAAAGTAAGGAATGTGATTTTTTTTATAAGTTGGAGGTGGCTGGTTAACTTGGCCACCCTTAGCTCGAAGACAAAAAGTAAACTCCCAGTCAGCATCCCAAGTTGGAAGGTCACATGAAGGAGCATCAATAAAAAAGGTGGTCGATTTAGTTATGTGAGAGTGGATGATAATTATGAGGGGAGGCTGCATGATCACCAATAGTGGGCCAACAGTCCTAATATGGAAATCATGTACTACTTCCAGCCAATACAATGCTCCAAGGGATCGACCATAAATAGAAAAAATTCCAAAATTTCATGCACCCATTGTTCATTTCGAGATCAGAGACACAGGGACCACCTTGGAGAGACATCGAGGAAGCAAACGCTTTTTTGGCCACGCTACAGGAAATAGAGCTACATGAAACTATAGGAAACTTAGGGAGCTACAATAAGCATTGGAAATTCACAAGAAATTTGCAAGGGGGTTCATAGGGTTTAGTTGGTCAGCAATTCTCATCATCCAGAGCATCATAGTAGAAGGTAGGTGTCCCATCTCTCCCGTGTTTTTGACTTGATAGCTAGGGAAGAGAGAAAGGGACAAGTCTGAATTTTTCTAGTAATTACAGCGGGCCTGGGGTTTAGACGAAGTTTTCTGAAGTTTCAAGAAATTTGTGTGGAGACAGGAAAGGGTAAAAATTGAAGTCATCCACCAAAAACTCTAAACTCTTAGTCACCCTGAACTCACACTTAGGCTAGCCTACAAAACCTCCTACAATCAACTAACTAGAGAAGAGAAATGGGAGCAAGCTTCAACAAAAGGGACCCCACATACACATCCAGGATCCCCTTCATCTACTTGTGGTAGATATATTTAGGAAGCATCACTGGTTGGGATTCTTTGAGTTTCTCAGACGGTATGATGATGATATAGCTCAGGAATCTTCCATGGAAATCAACCCTTAGGCTAGAACTAGTGCTAATACTGTGGTGAGGGGGATGCCAATTACAATCAACCTTGAGGTGATTAGCAGAGCACCACACTTCCTCAAGGGGTGCAATGGAGAAAGGAGGATAAGGCTAGCAACACTTTTTCTAAGAAAACCTTTTTCCTAGATGATGAAAAGCCAATTGAGGACAAAAATGGGGTTAGAAGGGAGAGCCTTCCCTATCCTTGGCATGAGGTGAGCTATCACATTCTAAAATACATTTGTTGTGAAGGAGGCTCAATGTAGTATATGGCTACCAATTTAGACTCCTCCATGAGTTGAGATTTGGAGAGGAGCTACCCATAAACCAAAGGCTCAGTGTGCCTTATTTCCTATTGCAGTCAATGATAGACATGAACCAAAAGGTACAAGAAAGGAAACATCAGCAATTGGCACATCATGGACTCATTAAGCTAATACTAGAGGATGGCTTGAGAAAATTAATAATTCTTTTTCCATTGGTCCACACTTAGAGACATGGACAGAGAGGCTGTAATCAAAATCCAAGCCCTTGAATATGATATGGACCCAACCTCTAGTGGTGAAGAGGAGGCAGGAGAAGAAGAAGGAAATAAAGAAGAAGAAGAGAAATGTGAAGAGGAAGAGGCAAGCCCTAAGGAACATACCAAAGAAGGGGATAAATCTCCAAGGTTGACCCCCGAGCCCATTGAGAAGGAGGTAGCTACTGCCTTGACTACCCTAAGTAAACCCATCAAGTCAAAAGGGAAAAGACAGACACAAAATCCCCTCTATTTAAAAACAAGAAGAAGCACTAGGATTAAGTAGGGGAGGCCACAAAAACCCACAAGGACTCCCATCACAATTGAGGAGTCACCAAAAAACCAGGAAGAGCTAGTTTCCTTGGGAATGAGAGTTGAAAAGGGCACATAAAAAAAAGCCACCCCAAAGTCTCTCATCACCTATGTTGGGAAGCCTGTCACCAGCTCAATGTCACCAAAGCAAGAGAAGGCACATGTGACCCCATTACAGAGAGGAAAAATCCTTCTACAAGATCCTCAGGAAGTCCTACAGGAAACTCTATCAGTCTTCCAGGAAATAGAGAAAAAGATACAGGAAGGATAGGAGGGGCAGAGGGAAGGCAAGGAAGAAACACCACAAGTGTGGGAGGGGGAAATTTCTCCAAAAATATATGGGGGGAATTTAAAGAGCTGCAAGAGCCTATCCCACAACCAGGTCTGAGCTCTTAAAAGTTCATTGAGGAGGCAGAGTAATACCATAGAAATTTACAGTCCCTCTCTTCATTGAGCTTGATAAAGGGAGAGGAAGGAAACATCGTTGGATGCAAAATTCAAAGTAAAAGAAGGTAGAAGATGTGGGATATATGGAAGAGAAGATCCTAGATATAGGCAGGGAGTTGAGTGAGATGAGAGACATGGAACAAATTATGAGATCTCAACTACAGGAAGAAAAAACATGGCTAAGGAGGCATTTGCAGGAAAAAGGGAGCCAATTGGCCACCATGGTGTCATGCGGAAAGAGTTATTTTTGCGGACAAACCTAACCTCCCTAGGAGTATAAGACTCTCTAGTGACAAACAAACCAAACAAGAGCAATCCTTCTCTAAACATACATTATTCTATGAGAAACCAAGTGTTTTCCGATCTTACCTTAGGTCCAACGCTTGTTGTAGCAGTCCAGCCTTGCTGATCCAGGTGAGCTCCTCCTTCACTAGACCTGCATACACTAACAAAGCAAACGATTACATAACACCTGAATATTCATCATAAAACAAAGCATATTCATCACAATAGACCAAGGAGTACATGAAATAATTCATTAACAACAAATCATTGAGAAGAATGGACTTATTTGTATTAAGGAAACAAAAAAGGAACCATTACAACCTGAGCCTTGGTGTTTGAAGCTCCTCCCAGGGTCCAACAAGAGATTTCCTCTACTTTGACAAGCTCATCCACTCCCAATATGGCAACAAGAAAGAATAGTAATCTCTCCTCACAAGTCAACAATCGAAGTCCTAATTCCAGCAGCATTTACCCTTTGGAATGTTCAGCTTTCAACCTCCCCTCCTCTGGCCTAATGCCTGTATTTATAGTACTCTAGAGGAAGTTATTCAGTTCCAACATAAATGGGATACTCCCTCTTTTGGATGGGGTAGCTCCTCTCTTGATGGGATAAGTTCCTCTATCATAGGGATGCATGAACCATCTGGAGGCGCTCAATACACGTCAAACACTCTTCTAGAAAGCTCTAAAAGTGACCACAAGTAACTTTTTTAAGATGAAACTCATGCCTTTTGACCTTTACAGGGGTACGCACCCATCTTTTGGCTTACAGAGCGTACAAGTACGCAGGTACAGTGTGTTTGGGATGCGTACACGCAGGCAAGGTAGAGAGAACCTGCGTACCCAGAGATAAACATGTTTTTAAGTGACTTTCTCTCTTTTTGAAGTTTGACATGAAAAGCAGAGGTATGAGGCTTGACAAGGAGGATAATATGACTATTGATGGAGCCATATTAACTGCAGATAGTCATGGTGACAAATTTCAGTGTAACAGATTGCCCCCTAAAGTGCGAAGGCTGTAATAGATAAGGGTTTTATATCATCTAGGAAGGGTGAAGTACTTTATCATTTCAAGGATTATCTCGTGGAGAGCCTGGTTAGAACCTGCAATTTTCAACACAAAATACATGGATAAGATTATATCATCACTGAGGTAGGCATTCCCATACTCAGATCAAAACTTTAACTAACAGATTAACTATTCTGATACAGGAATGATTTCATAATACATCATAATCATAGACTCGTGTAGACACAGTATGGATGTAGCCATCTATTTATAATTGGTCTACAATATAATGAATACAAATCCTCACAGCCTGGATGGTGGAAACTAGATCCAGGGTCTTCATCTCTACTTCCCGAATTGGTATGATTCTAGCCATCTGAATAAATGAGTCGATGTCGAACATGGTAGAAACCACTTGATTACCAGTCAATGATGTAAACTGTTAACAAGCGTGAGAGAGACCACCAGTAATGTCAATGGTTCTCAAAGTATCCAGCACAATCCATGAGATGTGAATGAATGAGTCGATGTCGAACATTTCATGGAATCCTTCGATCGCAAGTCAATGATGAAAACTGACGTCGAAGGCGAGAATCCTGCCATTGATGCATGCAGACTAAGGTACTGCCGATTTCTAAGTCAACTCTCTAGATAATGTGCTGATGTCGATAGAAAGCGACCCGTCGCAGGCAAGCCCACAACACGAAATCATAGTTCAAGTTGAAGAAATGTTGCTGCAAGGACTGACTCAATGATGACATGATGAATGATAGGTATTTTGCGGTTGAATGTTTTGTTTACAGACCTCTTGAACACATAACGACACAACAGATGGTTTGGCGACGAATGACTCAAAGTCGACTCCCATAACCCGGCTCCGGATAAAAATGTCAAGTGATTTTGGTCAACTGTGAGGTAAAGGATTTCCCAACCCAGGTGAATGAATAAGTGTCATGTTCAAGAGCGGTAGTAAGGTTTTCTTGAGACAAAAAGATATCAAATAGGCCCATTCGTCTCATTTTTCCCCCACCATTTCTGGCAAGTACCTCTTTATTTTTTACAAGCTTGAGGAGGATAACATATGCTTGTTTGTAAGCTCATCCTTCGGATGAGTCCAACTTAGTTTTTGATGCGAACCCTAAGAAGGAGTGGTCCGTTCCTGTTTGTAATAGAACAGGTCCTTTACTGTGAAATTTTAACGAGTCCAGTATAGGAGAAACTCGGCGTTTTCATATTTAGAGAGTCTGAAAAACTTAGAAGGCTCCAGATTGAACTTTTTCGTAAATTTGTGTCTCCTAAGCCCGAAAAAGTATAAAATAATACCTAGGAGAACCGCTTGATCTTGCGACCAAGGATATTTTCATAGTTAGTGTCTTTGACCTGAAAAGTAAAAAGCGATCAAGGACACGTCGTTTTATTTCCAATATCGAATTTGAAACGACAAAAATCCGGCAATCTTTTCCTGTTTTTACGGTCAGAAAAGGGTTGTAAGGGGACCGTCTTTTAATTCCGTTTTAACAAGTGCAAAAGAAACACTCGACAATCTTTTCATGTTTTAGGAGTCAGAAAAGGGCTTGACTCTGATGTTTCACTTTTTCGTAAGTTTTAACGAGTTCGAAAAAATGATAAAAATGTACTCTACGAGATTATTTGAAAGACTTGACCTAAAACTACAAGAAAATTATGCAAAACTGAAATAACTAACCTAAAAATAATCTCGGGATTTTCATGAGTTTAATGAGTCTTGAAAATAACCGAAATTGACTCAAGATAGGTTTCATTTTTACAAAAGCTTGAAACAAAGAAAAACTATGCTTCGAAATAGTTTCATTTTTACACAAGCTTGAAACAGAGAGAAAATTGTGCTTGATGCCCCCTAAGCATAATTGCTAGAGTGCATGCCCCCCAGCTTCATTTCATTCAACCAGTTGGCTGAAATGAAGGGTCAGATACGAGATCACATTTGAAAGACTTGACCTCAAACTATAAGAAAACTATGCAAAAAACTGAAATAACTAACCTAAATAAACAACTTAACATCTATGAGGTCTAGTCAAACTCTCGACTCAATAGAGGAGGATTTGTTTCATTTTTTAACGAGCTTGACACAGGGAAAGAACTATGCTCAAATTCGGTTTCATGTTTACGCAAGCTTGAAACGAAAAACTATGCTTGTTATAAGTTCGCATGCCCCCAACATAATGACGCAAATCAAGGTACATGCCCCCCAAGCTTCATTGCATTCAACCAGGTGGATGAAATGAAGGTTTAATTTCAAAATATTGGAAAGACTCATGGGAGTTGTTCATTTTTTAGTGAGGTTGACACAGGAAAAGAAACTATCCTCAAAACCCTTGTTTCATTTTTTAAACGAGCTTGACACAAGATAAGGAACTATGCTCATAACTACTCTCTACAATCTACCTAACAAGAAACTATACTCTAAAGTCCTTGATTCATTTTTTAACGAGCTTGACACAAGATAAGGAACTATGCTCTAAAATCCTTGATTCATTTTTTAGCGAGCTTGACACAAGACAAGGAACTATGCTCTAAAATCCTTGATTCATTTTTTAACGAGCTTGACACAAGACAAGGAACTATGCTCAAGTCTACTCTCTACAATCTACCTAACAAGGAACTATGCTCTAAAATCCTTGATTCATTTTTTAACGAGCTTGGCACAAGACAAGGAACTATGCTCTAAAATCCTTGATTCATTTTTGAACGAGCTTGACACAAGAAAAGGAACTATGCTCAAGTCTACTCTCTACAATCTACCTATATAACCTACTGATTCATTTTTTTAATGAGGTTGACACAGGAAAAGAACTCTCCTCATACGTGATTCATTTTTAAACGAGGTTGACTCAGTAACATGAAATATCCTCGTACCTGATTCATTTTTTAGTGAGGTTGACTCAGTAACAGGAACTATCCTCTAACCAACTAATTCATTTTTTAACGAGGTTGACAGAGGAAAAGAACTATCCTCATACCTGATTCATTTTTTAACGAGGTTCACTCAGTAACAGGAACTATCCTCTGATCAACTGATTCATTTTTTAACGAGGTTGGCACAGGAAAGGAACTGTCCTCATACTCACTGATTCATTTTTTAACGAGGTCGACACAGTAAAAGGAACTTTCCTCGAACCAATTGATTCATTTTTTAACGAGGTTGACACAGGAAAAGAACTGTCCTCATACTCACTGATTCATTTTTTAACGAGGTCGACACAATAAAAGGAACCTTCCTCGAACCAACTGATTCATTTTTTAACGAGGTTGACACAGGAAAAGAACTCTCCTCATACTGACTGATTCATTTTTTAACAAGGTCGACACAGTGAAAGGAACTTTCCTCAAACCAACTGATTCATTTTTTAACGAGGTTGACACAGGAAAAGAATTGTCGTCATACCTGATTCATTTTTTAGCGAGGTTGACTCAGTAACAGGAACTATCCTTTGACCAACTGATTCATTTTTTAACGAGGTTGACATAGGAAAAGAACTGTCCTCATACCTGATTCATTTTTTAGCAAGGTTGACTTAGTAAAAGGAACTTTCCTCGAACCAATTGATCATGGCTTCCAACTGGAAGAAAGACATGTCAATGGACACACCTTGACCATGGCTTTCAAGAGGTCTTCATCAGAAGGAAGAATAGTTCTCTGGAAGGAACACATGTCAAGGGACTCAAAAGGGATAAGAACATTACATTCAAGTAATTCCATAGAGTTTTCCATGTCAATTACTGGATCTAAATCAAAGGAAGATGAGCAAACAATGAGAGGCTCACTTACATCGGTAACTGAAAACATGGGACCAATTGCCACATAATTAACCCATGGCAGGGTAGATACCACTTTAGAATCAGGAACATTTAGGGG
>APFE030677010.1:18617-67019 GCA_000404065.3 Pinus taeda | reverse complement strand
CCTATTGTGTTGGCCTTCGGGACCGGAGTAATGATTAATAGGCACTGTCGGGGGCATTCGTATTTCATTGTCAGAGGTGAAATTCTTGGATTTATGAAAGACGGACCACTGTGAAAGCATTTGCCAAGGATGTTTTCATTAATCAAGAATGAAAGTTGGGGGCTCGAAGACGATCAGATACCATCCTAGTCTCAACCATAAACGATGCCGACCAGGGATTGACGAATGTTGCTCTAAGGACTCCGTTAGCACCTTCTGAGTAATCAGAGTGTTTGGGTTCCGGGGGGAGTATGGTCACAGGGCTGAAACTTAAAGGAATTGACGGAAGGGCACCACTAGGAGTGGAGCCTGCAGCTTAATTTGACTCAACACAGGGAAACTTACCAAGTCCAGACATAGTAAGGATTGACAGATTGAGAGATCTTTCTTGATTCTATGGGTGGTGGTGCATGGCCGTTCTTAGTTGGTGGAGTGATTTGTCTAGTTAATTCCGATAATGAACAAGACCTCAACCTGCTAACTAGCTACACGGAGGTTCCCCTTCGCGGCCAACTTCTTAGAGGGACTATGGTCGTTTAGGCCATGGAAGTTTGAGGCAATAACAAGTTTGTGATGCCCTTAGATGTTCTGGGCCGCACACGCGCTACACTGATGCAGAAAACGAGCTTTTCTTCATGGTTCGAGAGGATCAGGAAATATTCTCAAATTGCATCGTGATGGGGATAGACCATTGCAATTATTGGTCTTCAACGAGGAATTCCTAGTAAGCACGTGTCATCAACTCGTGTTGACTATGTCCCTGCCCTTTGTACACACCCCCCGTCGCTCCTACCGATTGAATGATCCGGTGAGGTGTTCAGATTGTGTCGACGATGGTGGTTCGCCGCCATCGACGTCGTGAGAAGTTCATTGAACCTTATCATTTAGAGGAAGGAGAAGTCGTAACAAGGTTACCGTAGCGGAACTTGCGGTAGGATCATTGATAGTAGGGTTTTCTTTTTTGGTTCGGGTTGGTTGGGTTTCGATTGCAATGTTGTGGGACTGCATGATGTGTCTCTAGGGGAGAAGGTTTGGAGTTTGGTGGGAACATTGTTGGTTGCTTGTCTTGAGGTAATGCTTGTTTTTTTGTGTGTGCTTGCAAGCCATGCTTGTGCTTGTCCCACCCATCCTTTGTTTTTCTTTCCCCCAATGTGTTTCTCGGGGGGTTCGGAAGCTTGTTCTTGCGGTACGCCGTTCCGCACGGAACTGTTCGGCGGCGGGCATGGTTGCTTGCGGTTGAGGTGCTTATGGGAAATACGATGGATGAAAAATTCAGACTCATTCGTAGTGGCGGTGCTTGGTCTTTTGTTCATTGGAAGTAATGGGCCAAGGGTGCGGGCTTCCATAGTTGGTTCTCTCAAAAAGGCGGCAGTGGTTGATGTGTTGCTTGGGTGAGCTTTTTCGCTGGCGGTTGGGTCGAGGGAGTGGTTGCGCGCGCGCTTGTTAGCTCAAACCTTCCGTGATGGGAAATTGTCGGGGTGGGGTCAGTGGGGGATGGATGAAGAGTGGTTTATCCCGTTGGGTTGAACACCTTAGTCCCTCCCGACCGTGCCTCGACAATGCCCTCGTGGAAGGGTTGGGTGTCCAGGTAATGAAAAACCCTCCCTCGGTCTGAGCTCCATTGGGATTTCAATTTTCCCAGCTAGTGGACAAGAGGGTGGCAATCTTATCTCGTGCCTTTTCCATCGAGGGAATTCCTCTTCCTCTCGTGAGCCACTCCTCTTCTAAGGGAAAAAGAAGTAGCGGGTTGTGTCTTTGTTCCTCCCTTTGGATTGTGGGTTTTTTTTGGGACTTGGTTATTTATTTCCTTGTTTCGTGGTGTGCGCTTTGTGGGAGTCCCTCCCTATTAGTAGCCTTGCACCATCAATGTATTTGTGGTCCGCAGCTTTTTCCGGCGTTGAGTGTCCGCCTATGACAACTCTTTGGAGTTTGATTCTTGACCCCTGTTGACTTTCTCACTAGAAAGGTTGTTGGGTGTTTTGTACACGAAGGGGTGCAAAAGTGGGGTGGGTTTGTTATTAGTAGTCTATTTGTTGTTTGAAGCCTTGTGCCGGGTTGGGGGGTTGTTTACCTTTCAGTGACGTGCTCCGATTGCGATTTATTTGCTTGGTTGTGATTTATTTGCTTGGTTGTTTGATTGTTGTTTTTTATGTTGTGAAGCTAGAAAGGGTGTTGTGCCGTACATGTAGGTGGGAGGTGTTACACAAAAATATCATCCCCTTGATTATTTGCAATCGGTGTAGGCCTATCATCACCTATACCAGCTTCCTAAGAAAGTCTTAAACCACTGCTCTTCAAAACAAGCTTGAGAAAAGAGAGAAAGACATCGAAAAAGCAATGTAACTCCAGTTCCGCACTTTCTCTTACTTTTGCCTACGGGCCCGAACCTTTTGTTCAAGGTATCTGCGTACTTATACGCTTTGTATGTAAAGGGGAAGGCGCGTACCCCTGTAAAAGTCAAAAGGCGCAATATTTATCTTAAAAAACTCATCTTGGGTTAATTCTAGAGTTTTCTAGAAGCATTTGTTGCGTGGATTGTTCGTTCCAAGTGGTTCATGCATCCCATCATAGGAGGAACTAATCCCTTGCTGAGAGGAGCTATCCCTTTGAAGGAGGACTCTATCCCTTTGAAGGAGGAGCTGGTAACTGATCTCCATTGCACTATAAATTGAGGCATTGGGTTAGTGGCCAGAGAGGTTGGAAGCTGAACTTTTGAGGGTAAATGCTAGTGAAATCAAGACTTCCTATTTGAGCTTAAGAGGAGAGATTACATACCTTTTTGGCCTCATTAGGGAGTGAGTGAAGCTTATCAAAGTAGAGGAACTTCTTGTTGGATCCTGGGAGGAGCTTGTACAGCGTCAAGGCAAAGGTTGTAAGGTTCTTCTCTTTTGAATTAATACAATCAAGCTCATTTTTCTCAACAAGTATCTTATGCTATTTGTTTCATGGACTCCTTGACTTTCATGTTAAATATGTTTTATAATATTGGATATTCAGGTGCTATTTAATTTTTTGCCTTGTTTGTGCTTGCAGGTTTGTGACGAAGGAACTTACTTGGATCAAAGGAGCGAAGGCATCTCCGAACTTGCGTTGGACATTAGGTAGGCCCTTAAACACATTTGTTTACCACTATTTATAAAGCGCATTTAGAGAAAGATAATGTCTGGTTGGTTTGTTTGTCATTAGGTCTTCATTAGATTCTAGGAAGGTTTGTCTTGTCCGCAAGATCGACTGCTTCCGCGTTACACCCATCACATGCACCCTATGTTATAAACCCAACCATTTTGTGAATGAATTTCATGAACTGAGTAAGTTCAATGATGTCTTTCACTTAGTTGTCCAAATTCCACACAAGCATCTCTCCAACCAAGAGAAAATGACACATTTTTATTGTCGCATCTGCTCTTAATTCCACCACATAATGAATTGCCAATATCTTCCACGTTTTTGCACAGCAAGAGAAGTGTTAAGGCCAACCCACACTAGGAAGCCATGTCACACCAATAACAAGGCCAAGAGATGGATACCACCATAGGATCTTCTATCTCGTGATGTCAATGAGGCATCAACATCCCTTACTATGAGAAATACTACCTCCCATACTATCTACTTGGTTAGTTCCAAACCGGTGTGTGGAATTTATAGCGATACCTCTCATAGCACTAAGCCATGCCCTATGTTACACGCATTTTAGCAGCTTAGGATTCAACGTCAACATCCTACTGAGGAAGCTATTTTTGCCCCTTGTACACCAACAAGAGTGCAATAACTTCCTCCAACATAACCTCAACCCACCTTAACTAAGTTTCTACCACCACCCAATGATGATGACGCACAACATCATATACAATTCATTTCACCATCCGTAGGAACCATGATTTGTGTCATCTGCTGATCACTTTTTTGTGTCGAGACTGCAAAATCGACCTCAAAAACGCTAACATCATTGACAGTGAAAAACCATCCAATATGCACTTTGTGAACCTCTCTTGGTTCTATGACGTCAACCAACAAATCATATTCTTGCTTGTCGACTAGCACAACCAAGTCTAAACCTCAACTTCAAGACTTGGCACAATGCAAATCAACATTAGATAATATTTTTCACTCAGATGAAGATATTCTAGAAGCCATGTGGGAACCTAAATATCCTTGGAATGTCATACACCATCATTCATTTTTTCTACCTAGAATACCATTTGTTCTTGACAGTGCATAAAATCACAATATTTGTGCCATCAAAATATTTCCTCCCACCAAGGAAGGTTGATTGGTTGAAAAATCCCATCCCAAAACCTAATGCATTTGAGGAAGGGAACATGCCCAACATTTCACCTACCATCAAGGTGAATATTTTAAACAAACTTAGAATAGTCGAAGAGATCTCCTTGGGGGAAACATGCTTTCCAAAAGAAATAACTGCATATATATCCATGTTCCAAGAATACAAGGATATTTTTTCATCGGATTACTCAGAAATGCCAGGTATCAGTCCCACCATAGTGGAACATCACATTGACACATGGCCTGACAACCAACCCGTTCGACAAAAATAATGTCAATTACATCCTTCTAAGGCAGCATCAATCGAACAAGAAATCGATAAACTTCACAAAGCTGGGTTATCTACCTCATTTCTTACATGTCTTACGTTTCTAACCTTGTACCCATCATGAAACAAAGGGGCACTATTCATGTTTTTAATGATTTTAGGAATCTAAACAAAGCATGCCCTAAAGATATTTACCCACCACCATTCATCAACCATATCATCTCTGCTTGCTCCAATCTTGAGGCCTTATCCTTCATGGATGGGTTCTCCGGGTACAACCAAATTCAGATTCCCCATATGAATCAGTACAAAACCACATTCATAACCCCCTGGGGTACATTTTCATACAAAGTTATGCCTTTCGGTCTTAAAAATGCTGGCGCCACCTTCAAGTGGACCATGAATTAAATCTTCCATGATTTAAGTCATCTCATCCTTGCATATCTAGATGACCTTACGGTATATTCCAAAAATCATGCCAACCATTTAGAGACCCTCAACCTGGTTTTTTAGAGATGTAAACAATATAACCTACTCTTGAACCCTCTCAAGTGTGTATTTTGTGTCAATGCTAGAAGACTACTGTGTTTCATAGTTTCCCAACAAGGTGCCAGATTCAACCCTCTCAAAGTCCAAGCCATTAAAGAGGTAGCTCTCCCAAAGAAATTAAAACAATTACAAAGATTGCAAGGTAAGGCCAATTTATTACAATGCTTTGTACCCGATTATGCTACTTACGCACAAGTTTTCCTGTGCCTCCTTTGTCAAGATGTCCCCTTCCAGTGGGATGATTAGGCCCAAAAACCATTCGACGCTTTAAAAGATGCATTATCTCAAGCTCCTTCGATTGGCCCCTTGACCACAACAAAGGCTATACCCTATACTTATCTGCAATGGAGGTAGCCATCACTGAGGTATTAGTCCAAGCTGGACAAAACAACAAGGAGCACGTAATTTATTACGCTAGCAAGAACTTATCTAGGCCTACATTGAAGTATGAGCCAAAAGAAAAAAACTACCTTAGCCCTCATACATTCTATACAAAATCCTTGACATTATATCATCCTTCGAACCACTACCATAATAGAAACCATAAACCCCATGAGGTATCTACTCACTCACTGTATGATGAACCATAAGTATGCTCGGTGGGTTGTTTTTCTACAAGAATTTGAACTACATTTTAAATTCCTTAAGAGCAAAAAAACACTCATCCTTGTTGAGTTCATCATAGACCTCCCAACAGAGACCCGAGGCTCTCCCTTTAATGAAGCTCTTCCCGATGAACATCTATTTTTAGTATCGACAAATGACCCTTGATACGGTGATATCCTCCTCTTTTTACGAACACAAAAGTTTAACCCCAACTTACTCATTATGATTGGAGGTGCATATGCCAACAGGCCCCCTACTACCTCCTATGGGGGGCAGTCCCCTATCGATGAGGCATCAACACCATCCTGTGTTGATGCCTCAATCATCAATAAGCTGAGAAAGCCTTAAATTATTGCCATAGCAAGTCTTGTGGCGACCACCTCTCATGGATGACCACTACCCAAAAAATCCTTTGTGCTGATTCTTTTTGGCCCACCCTCTTCCACGATTGCATACAAGTAGTAAAATGATGTAAGCGATGCCAACGATACACTTATAAGGCATGTACACCACCTTCTACTTTACATCTAATCATAGTGGTAGTCCCCTTTTGTAATTCGGGCATCAACTTCATCAGATTTGTAATCCCCCATCATTCGACAACCACAAATGTTGGGTTGTATTATATTCTTTTGACAACTAGTCTACATAGTTAATCAAGAGGTTAGAGGGGGGCGAAAGCCCCCCCTTCGTTGTGTTGATTACGCAACAGGGGGGTCATAGGGGGTTTGAGGGGGGCAGGTAGCCCCCTTCTATGGGCTTCGGGGCAGTGCCCTGGGCAAAAAAAGTTTTGTACCCTAGATTAGGTTGGGCGAACCTACCTATGGTTTTGTGCATGATTTTTGCACATGGTTTTGGACATGATGGTTTTCAGTCCATGGTTTTGGACACAATGCTTTTTAGTCCATGGTATTGGATGCTTTGACATGTATAAATATTTATTGTAACATTAAAATGAACATAATGAAAAATCAAGCTGGTAGTCCCGGTTTTGGGATCCAAGGGAAAATCCCTGTGTATATGTGTTTTATGTTTTATGCTCTCGCATTATTTATTTTCTTTGTCTTAGAATTTGTATGCAAGTAATTTCTATACAGGGTTAAAACCCACAACAAATACATTGTGGTCACTATAGAATATTTCACCAAATGGGTAGAAGAAATGGCCACATATAATAACATTGTTGAAACCGTCACACGATTTGGTGTTCCCAAGGAGTTGGTTTCAGAACACGGTAAACATTTGAAAATGAAATCTTTCAAGAGCTATCCCAACAACTTGGTTTCTCTCATGAGTTTTCATCACCATACTACCCACAATCCAACGGACAAGTAGAATCCATTGACAAGGTCCTAAAAACCATGTTATAGCATACGATGAACACTCATAAACCAATTGGCACCATATGGTGTTCTTTGCCTTGTGGGCATACTGCACAACTGTTAAGGAATCCATAGGGTTTACACCCTTCCAACTAGTATATGGCATAGAAGCAGTACTTCCCATTGAGTGTAAGATCCCCACCTTACACTTGACCATCGAAATTTTAATAGACACCAAAGATTTGGAAAAAAGGTTGGTATAGCTGGAGCTTGTCAATGAGAACCAATAGGAATCCCTCTAGAATAATGAAGCACACAAGAAGAGTTTCAAAGCCTTCTTTGATTAAAAAATCACCCCTCAGACATTTATCGAGGGGGAGTTAGTCCTCCACTATGATGTTGCCCAAGAAATGTTAGGAACTCCAAATTTTGAAACCCTTTCGAAGGGCGCATACATCATTAAATATTGCCTCCTCAACGGGGATACATATTGTCAAAGCCCAATGGGACTTTCTTAACAAATCTCGTTAATGGTCTCTACCTCAAAAACAATTCACCCACAAAATACTAGAATAGACATGTATGCACCATGCCTTATTTTTTATGGTGATCACCTCATCATGGATTCACTCCAAATATCATTCTCTCATCATGTGTCAACAGATGGATCCTCCACCAACTTATCATCACGAGTTATTTGACAATGTATCTCGATGGTTGCAAAACCTCGCTACTACAACCTAAGCCATATACTATCCTGACCGGACACCTCGTATCTTTGATGGAAGTTGTATCGAGTCAACCACCAACAATCAAGAAGAACACGATGTCATAATAGGCCTCTTGGATGATTCCCACCACCTAGGTATTCATCACCTGCATGTTTGATTCCCAAATAGTTGTATCACAATTAAACATGACCTTTCAAGTCTGTGATACATGCATTTTCCAGAATTATCAGCATGCACAAAGGTTAGATCAACATTTTGAGCATATCACATTCATGCATATACCAAGGGATCAAAATCACATAGCCAATCACATCGCTAATCAAATCCTAAACTGGCATGCATCACATATATATAACACATCAAGATACATAAACCATCAACATAAGATACATCTAAAAAAAATGTAGAAATACATCAAAAAGTATATATGCATGTGACATATCATGAGAGTCGCCAAAAACTAATCTCATATATACATAAAAATATATATATATATGAGTACAAAAAATATCCACATAGTCCATTGGCTCATGACCAGGATAAATAAGTCAAAAAATATAGGGGAGCATCCTCATAATGGGTTCTTTCTCTTGTACATACATAATCTCATCCAAAAACTAGACCACCAAGTCTATCTAGGGTTCTGGACGCCCAATATTTGCGTCTAGAACCAAAATCAGACCAGTTGTAGCCATCACCATAGCTATACGGTGCGAAATTGGTCGATGCACTCGCCCCAGTGACATTGTTGTCTCTATGATGACCTCTGTCAACCCTACCCATCCATCAATGGGAGATACTCTAGCCAGGGTCTCCTCTCTACCCCAGGTATCCCAATAACTCTACATCTCAGCCTCTACAACTACCAAATGCACCTCTACAGCCTCAGCACACTCACGCCATCACTCTATGTCCTCGGCCATTGTTGCGTTACTACCCTCAACAGAGGGTCTGCCAATCTCTAACTAGAACTACTGCACCGGTCGCTCAGGCCCAATCAATGGCCTCACAACCCTCAGTCTCTATGGTATGGGTGCATCCCCTACGAAACCCATATGTATAGGATCATGGCCTACCAAATAGGCAAGTGGTCGCCCTTGCAGCCCCACATATGTAAGTAAAAGAACATGGTATAAAAATCATCATAAATAAAATATCAGATCGATACATGAAAATAAATATATTTATACAAATGTGGAAAGAAAAATATACCTGCTAGTCCCTGAATCACCCAGAGGAAGCCCCATGTCTGGATCTCCCCGGAAGTCCACATCATGATAGGGATACTCTAGAACCAAATAAGGATTAGAGTTAAACCAATCCTCTATAGTGGCATTCCAATACCGCCCTGCACCACCACCCCCATCTCACGGCATCATAGGTGCCCATCGACATATACATGGGTCCCTAGAAGGCCTCACTGAAACCACTATGATTGGATGTAGCATAACCACCCTATCATACATAATGATGCAGAGGACACTCGCATAACAAAAACTCCATAGTGCATCGCGCCACACTTGCGTCGACTGAGAGAACATCTCCTTATGCATCAATTGAGCCTAATTAAAAAATTGGCCCACTTATAGCTACTGGAGGACCACTATATGTGGTATTGATGCTTTATTGGGAAATGTTGATCCCACCAACCTCACAATCATCGCTAGTGTTGCTCACTCAATGAGATCCAAAACAACCGCAATCTTAATGCATCCCTCCTCATATGGGTTAGGGCCACAGTGAGCCTCACCCTCAACCTCTAGCCACCAATGGATATCCACATGCCCAATTAAGGGTGGATAGGGAAAAGCCTCACTGCGAGGCAAAAAACTAGTAATTAAAAATAAATATCGGTACAAACTTATATCGTCATATTTTTAAACAAATAACCATCACCTACTGGTCCACATCCCAACATTGCATAAAAAAATGTAAGAAGTTATCCTACGACCTCAAAATGGGGCTATGAAGAAACTTTAGAAGCCCCCATTATGCCAGCAACTAGATAGTAGTTGGATCTCCTGCCACATCCACACGAAGGTGCTCCCAGTCTCTCTCCCTCCACATCATCCTTCCATCTAGGATACAATGTATCAAATTTATTGCTCCCATGGATATCAAAAAAAAAAAGAGAGAGGAAAACCCCTTTTTTCTCATAGTCACACGCTTGTTTCCCCAACAGATGTGCGAATGCATGTATGTCACACCCTAAGCCTTGGTGTCCAAGGTGTGGAAGATCATGCACTTGATTTCCAAACAAACACATAGTCCACGTATCTGTGTTTCACACAGACACACAACCATCACGCACTCTGCTGGCCAAGCCGCAATGAACCCCAAAAGGTTTTTCTGTGACATATCTCACCTCAGACGCATGGAATATGCGTTTGAGGTTGAGTTTTGTGCAGAGCAACCACGCAAAACCCTTAGTTTTTTGCAATGACCACGCAACTCCACAAGATTCGCTTGTGTGGCCAAGAAAAGTAAAACTTACAAGATCGTACAAAGGATCCCTGTATGGCCCATCTACCCTAAGTCTACTAAAATGACAAAGAGTAGGGTACAAACCCTTACCTGGCTCTCCTCGCATGCATCCTTAGTGCTCTGGCTTACTACAATGACAAGAAATGATCCAAAACCTTGCTCTAACCTCTACAACCCAGCAATGCAAATGAAGTGATATTTTGCCCCTTAGCCCTACCTATCGCCATTTTTGCCATTTTTTAGAGTTCATTACAGAAGTCTGGGACATCCATTGACAAAATCGAAACAAACACAGGATCAGTACCACACCATGTTCATCATGGAACTCTCCATTTAGGTAAATACCAAAACTCATTTTTGGGCCCATCGCACACTTAGAAATTCATGTTGGGCACTCCTTTATTTTTTTAATTCATAACATTCGATCAGTCACATATTTTATATATGTTTTAAACATATGCTTTCACTTGGGGTATTGGTCGTGTATATTGCAGGTACATCACACTCGATCCACTTTGGTTAACACCTCAATAGGAAAATAATAGAGCAGCTATCATTCTCCACTTAGCATGATAGGCTTCCTCATAAGCTTTGCATATCTTGACTTCATTTCTCCAAAATGCATAGGGTCACCTATCTCGACTGTGTTTATCACCATTTCTCCTTGGCATATGATAAACATCTGTGTCGATTGATAGAGCCCTCCCACTCATGGATCAATTCATGTTTGTAGACCCCTCTTCACTATCAGAGCCATAGCCACTTACTTCGCCCCGGGAACCACTCCACTTATAAGACTTTAAATTCAAAATCATTATGCTACAATCATTTCACATGCACCTCATTTCCCAGTCCGTCCCTAGTACTTTACAACAGATCAAGATGGTCGCACCTCTCCATCTTACATTTGGCCTTTCATTTACATTGCATAGCCCATCTATGTCACTTCATCCGAATGAAAAACCCAACATGGAGGCCAACCAATGGGGCCCCTTCCCTCAATAAAAAGCACCACACCTCCATAAAAGTCACCATCATTATGGAGCAACCCGTCATTGTGGTTGTACATCCAAATCACCCTCATATTCTTTTGGCAAGTGTACACATATTTTTTTAGGAAAGACACTCCCACCCACATTTTTTTTATTCATGTATTTTACCCAGCAACAGTTTCTAGCCACCCTTGGATGGAGCTTACACAACACCAAGAGTCATTTCCCATCTTCACGCTAGGCAGAAAATACTCACACTCACATTGGAAATCCTACTGACTCTAGGGCCATCCCAATCAGTAAACATGTTTTGAATTTTGCTATCTGCACAAAATATTTGACCTTGGACTTGTTGTCCATATCCTCTTATATCGTCAGCTCTCACTATCATGCCTTACCTGATCCACAACATTATAGTTTGTTTACATCTCATATTGATTCCCCGACACAACATGTTGGGTGGTTAATGCTCCTTTCCTGTCGACCTCAACATTCATATTCTAGGATAGGGATAATACCTTGAATACTCCCCCCTTAAGGGATATCCTCGAGTGTCACAATGGGAATCAATATTACCCACTAATGTTATCGGTTCCCTTGAAATTCAACACCAACAAAATATTTCATGTTAAGGTGGTTCCGTACTTAGATACCGTCGTAGTTATTTCATTTATTCGAAGACCCTCACATCACTAAGCACCTCATTCAACAATTCTTACACCATAATACAGGGAAGGTACCTACAGTCAAAGACCCATGCATACTACAACACTTTTTTCAACAGTGCTTCACCTCTGTTATGCATGGGGGAACCAAATTCAATCTGTTTGACCAGGAAGTGCTCTTGAATTAGGGTATTTTTGAGGTCTAAAATGGGCCTCCTAAGGAAATTATAAAAGAATAGTGGAAATAATAAAACAAGATTAGATGACATCATCAAATTTTAGAGGGAAAAAAGAGAAAACTATTTTTTCAACTCGTAATTTCAACTTATCTCCCTATGGGTTTGCTCAAATTTCGTGCGTAAACACTCGTTGGATGCATAATTTGATCCCCAATCCAAGGAGTACCCATGTTGCATACTTTCGATGGACCCTTCTACATGAAAAATGTGATTGCAATCACATTTTTTCATGTATTTCTCATTTTTGTGTAGTAGTGTTCATCGAAAGTATGAAACATGAGTACTCTTTGGATGGGGCATCATATTATGCATCCAATGAGTGTTTACGCATGAAATTTGAGAAAACCCATAGGGGGATAAGTTGAAATTACGAGTCAAAAAAATAGTTTTATTATTTTTTATTTTTTAATATTTGTACTTTTTTACTCCAAGAATGGCAAATCATCCCCCATGGTTGACATCGTCATCTTGAATCTTATTGGTTCTTACAAAGTTTGTTTTGGTTGTACATTTTTCTTAGGGGGCCCATTTCAGACCTCAAAATTCCCCTAATGAGGGCGTCAATAGTTATCATCATCAGCCATCAACACATCAACCACCATAACATTGACTAGACAAGGCCATTCTTTATCCAATTGTAATAGTTTGATATTAGTTCTCATAACGAGCATGGGACATGCCCGCCTCGTATAGGCACATTTTTTCACTCTTTAGGTTTTCACTAGAGAATAGTTACCATTTATACTCAGTCAAGTGGTTTCTATACTCATCTCCATAAAAAGTTATCCTCTCTCTCTAAAAATTGATCAGACTCTCCGTCATCAAAGAAAACATGATGTATTTTGGCTATACATTTTCTCCTAACCTCATAGATTAGAGGGCAACTATTAACACAAGAAAATCATACACATGTTTGCACAATCCATAAGACACTAAAAGGTATCCAACAAAATGCACAGGTGAAGATTTTCCAGCTGAATACATCATGAAGTTTAAGAAATTAAATTTCTCCTAAGGTCTGAAGTTTATAAAGGTAAAAATTGACGTCACATGACTATTTCTTCGATAAACGTGTGTTCACAAAATATCCTTAAAAAGCCGCACGGTTGCAGAAATGGATGACTCAGCGATTCAGGACCACTCCACACACTTGGGGCCGATTCTCTAACATGAGCTCAGTCTAGTATAGTCGAATTCAAGTCACCCTGAAGATATGCAGCCCTTAATGGAATCATCTTGTCCTACTCATGTGTCATTATCATGCATGAACCAAGAGGAGGAAGATGGATTCAAAAAATTCTATATAAACCAGCCATGGGAGACCCAAAATATGAGACATTGTTATGCTAGCCAAATTTCTATCAGAGCAAATCACCATTCCATTGTTGAAGCCATAGAAGGGAAGAGCACTAACATGCTGGCCATATTGCTTCTAAGAAATCCATCATCCTAGTGAGAAAACAAGAATCAATCATTGGAGAGTCTTCATACTTCTTTTAGAGAGAGGAGAAACTTACAAAGGGATTGAGGAAAAGAAGCCCCTTTGCTGAGGATTTTTGAGCACCATAGTTCAAAGAATTCTCTTCAAATGTATAAGATTAATCTATTGTATGCAACCTCTACTACCAATAGTCAATAAAGGGAGTTTTTTCCATTGTTTTGTTGACTTGTTTGCTCCATTGATCACTATTTGTGTATTTAACTCTTTGTTTAGTTTATGTTTATGTATGCATTGTTTCCACTATTTACAATGTTGTGTTTATTTAAGTCTGTCCACTAACAACACCAATTCTGTCTGTGATTCTTTGCAGGGAACAATCAATTGCTAAGGAGGCATCTTTTGGTACACTATTGCCACAAAAACACTACCACACTTCTCCTTTTTCATTCCTTTCGCTGCATGCCTATGATAGTGGGGGTAAATAGATTCGGGAGCCTAATGTCTATGATAGACCCTAGAAAGGCCTATGGGTAACAATTACCTTACTACTGTAGGGAAAATTTTGTTAACAATCCTTCAATCCTATCCCAACTTGTTCTTAAGTGTGGATGTTGGGATATTTAGACACTTAGGAGTTAGTTAAGTTCAACTTGGTCTAATGTGTCTATTAGAAAAAAGTGTGTTTCTTTAGTGTGCATTAATTACATTGAAATCCAATGGTCGTAATATGTTCTAGATATAAAATGATCTGATGACTTATACTTTCCTTGATACTAAAAACTATTGATATGTGGCTTAACACCTTATCGGTCCATGATCTTTATTTAAAGAGCATGTAGGGTCATGGCTAATGATCGATCATGAGAACTCTCTTATATAAAGTATTTTCTTTTGTAGTAATAATTGCCTCAAGTGTCCATGTTGGATGGTCGTGGACAATTACCCTCTTATAGGGTTTTAACCACGTAAAAATACTAGTGTTGGGATCTTTGATCTAGTTGTGTGAGTGGTTATTGAAGATGTTCATCCTTTATGGAATACCCTATTTACTTTAACAATTGATACTCCAATGTGTTTCTCCTTCTAGGTTAGAATATATATTTTTGCAAAGTTTTTCATTAAAGGAAAATACCCTATTAAGAACCTTGCCAATAATTTGGTCTCATTCCACATATTGATCATTTTGAACCAAAATAAAACTTTTTGGTGGAATGGTTAAGATTTTTACTTGATACTCACCATAAATAGTGATGGATAAGTTATTATGATGTAGATAAGCATGATGTCCATTACGTCTAGATGTGAGATAAACTAAATTCTTATTGGATTCAATATTTCCATTGAAAGGGGCCCATGTGTGTTCTACAATATCGATGATAAAAACTCCCCAATATGAAAATTCCTTAGTTTTAGTTGAATTTGTAGTTCCCCAATCAATTGACCTACAATAATACCTACTACTTCTCCTAATTCGATCAAGTGATTATGAGTAATACTCAGACCATAACATAATCGACAAATCCAAGATATAATCTTGCAATTAAAATGGTTTGTATAGATATTGGCTGTGTTTACAAGTTTATTAATTTATTTTCAATGCCAACCCCAATTTCTTGATTTCACATGGCAATGTATCTCTTATTTATATATACGTCCTTTGCTAGCACACAACCAAATACAACTTTTTTTGTACAATAATTTCATTTATTTCTTTCTCTCAACCTTGAATGGGACTTATGAAAATACCTTGGATAGTGCCACAATCTTTTTTACATATCCAATGTGTTGAACTACTTCAATGAGTCTATGTTTGAGGTATCCAACATATATCATTTTGTACAATATATACAAAACTCCCTTATGAGCCCTATATATAATATATTCCGTTAAGAGAAGCTCTTTGCATAAATTCCTTCGAATAGGTTGTTTTATGATTTGTCTTTGAGGATATCACATTAATCCTGTCATACCTACTAATTGGTGAACTTGAGACGTACTTCCCCTAAGTGTTGAGAATGAGATCATATGCAGTAATTTAAGGGATTAGACATGCTAAAATTCAAATTTATTTCTTTTCTTAAATATTTATTAGTAGCCTAACATATCTTGATAAATTAATATAATTTTTTTATGCATGTATGTTTCCACAATGTTGAACCTTATTAGTTTAGACATAGGATGAGCCATCCTTTGGAAGGATGGGTTAAAATACCATCAATTCCTAATAAAATGGCTATATTAATAGTTTTTTGAAACCATAAAGTTTTGAGTTAATATATATTTCAGTTCAAAGTCGTTTATTAATATACTAATAAGCATTTTAATGATAATTTGCACCATCACGTTATGATCAGAAACAATATATTAAAAATCTCCATATTTTCATGGTCTATTAATCAATGGATTCAAGTCGGTTATTAGAAGGCTTCATGATCTCTACATCTGCACTAATGAAAAGGTTAATCAATAACATTAGATATTAAGAGATGGTAGTTATTTTTTTGGATTTTTAAAACTAGTAAAACTTCGTAGGACTTTATTGCAACTGACAATTATTGGGATAAGGATTTAAAAATGATCAACTGTGCTTATATTTATTGGATTAAAGAAAAACTGTAATAAACATAGACTCAAATTACCTTTACCATAACAAGTTTCCTTAAAAATTACAATTTTACAAACAATATATGAATGTACAACCAATGTATAGCAATATATATTTAGAAAAAAGAACATGGACAAAACTCTGTCGAAATCCCTTGGATCAATGGGAACATGGAGAACATCTAGATGTGCAGTTGTGTACCTCAAACATGAGAGCCAAATATCTAGACATTGAAAGGAAAACTTGGTTGGCTATGATTTTATTCCATGAAAGAAACTAGATACTACTCTTGGTATAGTTGTAAATTAATAAAAATCAAAATAAATTAATTAAATAATAAGCTTGCATGATTCAATTTAGCGTTGACCTACTCCATCAAACGTTGATCTACCTCACGGTTTCAGAAATGGACTGAAAACTTCCTGAATTTAACCATATTTCAACTGCGTAAAGGTCCCGTAGGCATCGATCATATCGATTTTTCAAACGTGTAATTTTCAGAGGTGTCATAGTTAATTTAACATTTATTTTCTACACAGCCAATTAAATTTGGATAAAGACTTTACTATTATACTACAATTTGCAGGCATTACTAACAACGATATCACTATTAATAAAAAAATTAGTTCATATTTATATTGAAGTGACCCTTGTATTTCATATTTTTATTAGAGTAGCAATTAATCGAGAAGAATAATTTTCAAATAATTGGTTTAATTTTAGTCCTTTTCTGGCCAAGGATTATAGAATTCGTTTTGCAATCAAAGTGCGTTGATTCTTTATTATTTGTTGAGTTTTTTGTGATTTTAATCAAAATTTTCAGAAAATGTTGAATATTTTTATTTTTCTAAGTTTAAAATTGATTTTCTAATTTCTAGAAATCTTATTTCTAAGTTTCGATTCACTAAATGAGCTTTGATGTGACATAATTCTCTTGGTGGGGGGAAATTTATTTTTGGTATTTTTCACTTTTAGACAAATCATTTTAAAATAAAAGAAGGCTAATTTTGTGAGTTGGTATTTTTCACTTTTAGACAAATCATTTTAAAATAAAAGAAGGGTAATTTTGTGAGTGGTTATTCCATCGGTGAGTTCTCTGACACTTACATTGAAAGAATGTTTTGAGTAAGCCCTTTACGTAAGCAAGGAACATTTCACTTACATTGAAAAAATGTTTTGAGTAAGCCCTTTACGTAAGCAAGGAACATTTCTTCTGTTAGTGCTCTCACATTGACATCAAGACCAGTTTTAGTAGTGTGTTTATGTCTTATTATTTCATTTTAAACTCTTTTCCATTTTAAACTTTTATAGATTTAGTTGTGTGGGAGAAGAGTTGCATAGAGCTATGAATATGTGCAGAATGAAGGATGTGTGAAGGATGTGGTATGTGCGACAGAACAGGGGTGCAAAGAGAACATTATTTTGCATACACGAAATTAATTTAACTAAGAACATAAAATTTAATTCGTAATGTTTGTGAATCGATGTGTATGTGTGGTTTTCAAAACTAGAAAGAGCAGTTTATAAACTAGAAAATAAAAATATTGGATTAAATTATTATTATTATTATGCAATATTAAATTAAGTGTTTTTTTAATGCTTGTGAACTAGTAGTGTTGTGTGGGGGAACAGGCGTGTGGAGCAAGGAACACAAAATTTAATGCAGTAGTCTATAACGCGACTTTTTGAAAGCTTTTCTGGCGGATTTTTCCGGTCAAAATCCGGCAGCAATTCATTGGAATCCCAACTTTGATAGCTAGTTTCTGCACAATCAATGGCTCCCAAGGGTTTTTCAGGGCGCTAAATCCAAATATGCAGTTAAAAAACCATTTTAACTACTAAAAATCAAGATTTAACCTCATTTCTTCTGCCGGATTCCGTCACCGGAATCTCCAAAAAGTCGCATTATAGACAACTCCAAATTTAATTCATATTGTAATAGAAACTTTCATTCGCAATATTGCGTCTTTTGAATAAATTTCCCATCAAAAAATTTCTTACCCACACCCATTCTGACTTCATACATTTATGAATTAAATATTAATAATAAAATATTCAATTAAGTGTGTTTTTAATGCATCAGAAAGAGGTGTTGTGTAGGAGAACAGACAAGAAATGTTGATACATTGTGCGACCCCCTCGCTTCATCTGCATCTCAGTTCTCGGTACAATGTATTAACTATAAAACATTACTATTATTAAACCAATAGTGATGTAATTGCATGAGTTATGACATCATTGAGTAGAGGAACAACATAATATTGATATAATCTAAATGCTTTGTAAGGATATGGCATGCGCCTTAGCGTAGTCGGTGAATTGAATGTTGAAAATACTTATATTTACCTGCAAGGTGTTTTCCATTAATCACAGGACAAACATTGGGATGATAAAAAAATATGGATGCCAACACTACTACATAAAGGGGGGTTTTAAGACAATATTTGAGACAATTTTTGGGTAAATTGTCTTAACTTGAGACAAAAAAAAAAAAAACTTGTGTATTGTCTTAAATATTGTCTTTAAGTAGGTGTCTCAAAAATTATTGTCTTAAAGATTATTGTCGTCAAAATTATTTTCTTAAATATTATTATCTTAAAAAAATATTGTCTTAAAAACTATGGGCTCTATAAAGACAATATATAACACAAGCATTATTGTCTCTTAAGAGACAATTTCATTTTTGTCTTTCTTGAGACAATTTCATTTTTGTCTCTCTAGAGACAACACTCGGATTAGAAACAATATGTCTTTAATACTAGCTATTGTCTCTCTAGAGACAATATAAAACAATGAATCCAAAAATATCTCACCATTGAAATAAATTGATAAAAAAAACATTTAATTAAAAATAAACTACAAAATCATTGATTAATTCATGTTAGCACACAGTGGAATCAAACCACCAACCTCTTGCTTGTAAGGTAGGCACTCTTCCATTGAGCTAGCACACTTTAAAGAATTATGTGAAGAGTTATGGCAATCCCAAAAACTACATTTATAGTCTTTGATTAAAGAAAAATATCCGACACATGATCTACAATCTTTATAAAAACTATAATCATGCAAACCATATTTTTAACTTACTAAAACTAGAAATTGCCCCAAAAGGTACAAAGAGAGGCAATTTATATCTCTAGAAAAAAAAATTCAAAATATTCTATTAGTATACAGTTAAATGTTCACGTATACAGGCTATCTTGCTATAGTGGCATATCCCTGTGTTGAGATTTCATTCCATGTTAAGACTTCCTTCTCTTCATCTTCTTCTCCACACATGTATGTGTCTATTATTGTGTATATGCACCCATATAAAATTCTGTAACAAAATGTCTTGATTTCGAAATGTAAAACAAACATAATTATGAAATGGAGTGGATATATTCTCTAGCACCTTTGCAATCAATTCTCCCTACTTAAAAGTTAATAGACCTAGAAGATGTTTTTCCTTTGAATTTTAAGTTGGATAGATTTATGGCTCCATTCTAGCTCCACAATTATTCAGGGCCCTCTATGGTTTGGGAGTTCCACATCAGCCATTATTTATGACATTGAAGAGTAATGATGACTGAGAACATGTGCTAAAAATGTCATATATGTTCCTACTAAATGCAAAGATATATCATGATAATGGAAAAACAATAGCAAGCTTCATCAAGAAAAAGAGATCACTTTTATAAGGATTATGTCCATATTTGTGTAGTATGATAAACATAAACATCTTCAGAAAACAATATAGATATATTTCTAGCTACAATGGTTTATTGCATAGAATTTCAGGGAAACAATATCTATAAAAGGTGAGGTTGAAAGCACCACAAAGAACCAACAACAAGTATAGTAAATATTCCAACAATCTTACCTTGTAGTACTTCAATAATTGAGGTCGCTTCAATTTAAGTGTTGGAGTGATCAGGTCACTTTCCACATCAAATGGCTTAGGTTCAAGGTGAATACCTTTCAACATCTCGAAACCCTTGAGCTAGATTCAACAAAAATTCCAACAATCATGAAATTAACAGATAACTAAGAAAAATGAATCAGGACTGAAAGAAAGTTCCCAAAGATGTATTTGAAAGGGAAATTCAAAACATGAAGCAACATCATGATGGATGATTTAGAATGTGTTACCTTGTGGTTTTTCCCAGTTGCATTGAGCTCATGTCGGATGTATTTCTTTGCCTTATGATTTTTGAAAAAAGATTCAAAATTCCCTACTACCTCATTGGTGGCAACCCAACTTTCAAGTGCCTTCTAATCAGGTATAACAATTTCCACAAGAAAAGATTTGAAACTATTGCCATAAACCCATATCTGAAACGTGACCAAACAAGAATCAAAAGTGAACAAACATAGATGGTAGTGTTGACAATAAAGTTTCATTTAAGGACCAAATTAGAAATAAAGTGCAATGTTCCCCCTCATAATGTATTTCCATTTTGGAGATGCTATTCTCAGCATAATAATATTCAAGAGTTTGTAATCAAGGGAGTGCCTCGGAAAGAAGTTGCTGCAAAGAAAACAAAAATAAATAATAACAAAGCATGATATAAACATGGTAAGTGCAGTGTTCCCCCTCAAAATGCATGTCCATTTTGGATATGCTATTTTTAGCATAATAATGTTCAGGAGTTTGTAAACAAGGGAGTGCCTCAGAAAGCAGTTGCTGCAGAGAAAACAAAAATAAATAATACCAAATCATTATATAAACATGGTACAAAATCTTAAGCCAATCACCTGGCCATGTGGATGTTCTCGCTTTCTAGACCATGTATATTGTGGTTGATATGCACCCATAGCAATCTCAGTATCTCTTCAACCATCCATTGAATGTTGGTTAATATTTGTAGGTTAGTGTTTTTCTGCAAAGAATAACTACCCTACTATCTATTCGTTGTAGTGAGCTTGTATTTTTTGTTTTGGTTGTGACATTCATTTTATTTTTCAGTATATGCTCTTGGTTTGTATACATCGTTGTAAGATCTACTTATGCTTTGGAGTACTGCACTACTTCAGTACATATCTTCAAAACAGTTTGCAGAGCATCCTACAAAAACACTCAATGCTATAGACCACACCTACCACTTAATAATATCTATATTATAATATCAAATTTTATCCATTCACTTATTAAAAACTCAAAATTCCTCACCGCCTTATAAACCACACCTATGGGTTAATAATAATATCTATAATAGCCAGTGTCTATACAACATGGGAGTGTCATGACATCTCCTAAAACAAGTCCATATAGCTTATGACAAAATCTAGATTGACTCCTTTCCCGTCATATGAGGATCATTTTGTGCTTGCAAAGCTACAAATGGATGTAACCAATTTTGAACATAATTAATATGACCACGTTCTCTGATGGTTGTCTTAGGTGACAAATATAGACTCCAAATGTAGTCTGTTCGCAGGAGACCGTAATATACTTTCTCTTCAGAATATGGAGTTTCATGTCATCTATTTGGGTAAAATGAAAGGTTATGGTCATATTAAGATGTAGGTCATTCCCACTACCTAATAGAGAAATGTTGGACTAGAGATAGAAATATTAACACACAAACAAAAAAAACTGAACAACAAATGGGAACCGAAATGAATTGGAAATATGGTTCAAGAGTATTAGGGATTGGAGAGGTGAATCCCCATTCCTAGCATATAAAACTAATTATTAATGTACTAATGCAGTGCCAGTGGCAAGATGGGTATGGAGAGGGAACTTTGTGCTGCTATCCTCTACCAACGGTTTTGATCATACTTTTCAAGGTCTGGCCTAAATAACACTAAACCCACTAACTTTCAGTAATGTCATGGAAGAAATGAGAGGAGGGTTCATGCTTTTCAATAAGGTTGTCCTTCAAAGAAATTAAAATTGAAATGTTGATAATGGAACATAAAGGTGCTGGAATGCTACCCTATAACAACTTAAAATCTCCTAATGCAAATCACAGATTGATGAGACACTGTGGGCAAAAAAAATACACTGGACAAAAATACAAAATTGCAAGAAAACCTTGTGATAATATCCTTTAAAAATTAGTGAACTAAAAAGAAAACACAAATGTGCATAAATGAAAAATGCATAGAAATATGTGACAAAATTCTAAACTCTTGAAACTACTATTTAGACTTCAACCAATTGCTCCAAGGGGCAAACATAGAACCAATTCTAGAATTGTAGACATATAGCTTCATTTTTTCCCTATCATTCCTACTTTTGTACATATGAAGAGTTTGCATAATAACCTTTGAAGTTGAGGCAATGTGTGGCACCGCAACAACATTCTTCTACTCTGCAAGACCGGGCTTCATGTATGGCTCATTATGTACCATGTCAAACAAGGAATGAAGTGGTTTATTCCTAACACCAAAAAGATTGAAACTAGCTAGTATGTATCTTCTAAAACTAGTAAATACGAGAGTGCTTTGCCTTCCATGCTTAACATAAATTCTAGCTTCATTCACAATATCAACTTGGTCATTAAACCAACATATTTTTCACATACCAGACTTCAAATCTGAAATAAATATTCATCCACATGAAAGTGTACCAAGGAAACGTATAAAGTAAATTACCTCAAACACATCCACTCCTACACGAAACATGGGATTTGCTTTCAAATGGTCCACTAAGGCTGCTTCATCAATCACTGGGCCTCAACTTGCATTTACAAGAACTACTCCCTACATCCTAGAAGAAACCTTTAACAATAAGTTTTCCATTTTGTTAAATGCATTAAAATTGCGAACTATCAAAAATTAGATGCCCAATCCAAAAACAATCAAGTGGGATACATAATATGTTGTTAATGATGAATGCTCTGATTTCACAAAGCAAGCGTTGAGATAAAGACATTACCTTCTTCATGATCGATAGTCTTTCTTTGTTAATCAAGTGGTAAGTAGTCTTGTCTAGTACAGGATGAAGGCTTATCTGCCAAAAATTACTATATGTTAAAAGTATAAAAATCAGAGAACTAAATATTATGGAATACTCACCATTTTCCTATTACATAGTGTTTTTGAATTTTCAGTACACATTTCCAGACGTTGATTTTTGGCAAAGCTGTGATATGGTACAAACTCTATCTCTTAGATTCTGATTAGTCAAGATATTTTATACAAATGGAATCAATCCAAAATAAACAACAAATAGATGTACATTGTATACAATTCAAAATTGCAGATTTGAATTTAATCCTAATGAAAGCACAAGATCCTAAGAACAATTCAGTCAACACAATATATCCAATATATCTACTAATTAATTATTACACACGTCATGTAGAGAACAACAATTAGCCAATGACAACACCAGAGTGCATAACACTGAAACCATAGAAAAGGTTGGTACTGGATTATGGGAGATTGCTATTACATCAACACAGGGACTTGCATCATAGAGCCAGCTTTCAGATTTGCAAAACTATTTAGAGGTGTAATGTCTTATGATTTTATAAACCGCCTCTCACTAACCTATGAATCACGTACATAAACTACTTACAAAGGGCATGTCGAGAATAGATTAATATACATGATTTCAAGATTTGATTTGTATCTTTGCATATCAAATGAATGCAATGCTAAAGTGTTCAATCCTTTTCGTGTTACCATGTAGATTATGCTTCATTATAAATATCTTAAAAGTACTCTAAAAAATAAACTCATCTTCCAAAAGATGGACCTACAAATTAAAAATTTCACTAGAAAACAAAGTCTAGATAGAGTTTGGAACAACATTTCTATTGGAAAAAAGTTTTTCCCCTACACACGAGATTTCATGTTAGAGGTGTAGAAATATAAATAAGCGGAACTAATATCGAATGCTTAACTAAACTAACACTCAGACCTATAGGCCCATCATTCTAGGCAATAATCAAACACTCAGTTCTAGTGCAAATAGGACTCTCTAATAGAGGCTAAATCGTTCAATCCTTTTCATGTTACCATGTAGATTATGCCTCATCATAAATATCTTAAAGGTACTTTAAAAAATCAACTCATCTTCCAAAACCTGGACCTACAAATTAGCATTTTCACTAGAAAACAAAGTCCATATAGAGTTTGGAACAACATTGCTATTGGGAAAACGTTTTTCCCCTACACACGAGATTTCATGTTAGAGGTGTAGAAACATAAATAAGCAGAACTAATATCAAATGCTTAACTAAACTAACACTCAGACCTACAGGCCCATCATTCTGGGGAAAAATCAAATACTCAGTTCTAGTGCAAATGGGACTCTCTAATAGAGGCTAAAGTGTTCAATATTTGTCATGTTACCATGAAGATTATGCTTCATCATAAGTATCTTAAAGGTGCTCTAAAAAATAAACTCATCTTCCAAAAGTTGGACCTACAAATTTAAAATTTCACTGGAAAACAAAGTCCATATAGATTTTGGAATAACATTGCTAATGGGAAAAAATTCTACCCCTACACACGAGATTTCATGTTAGAGGTGTAGAAATATAAATAAGCAGAACTGATATCAAATGCTTAACTAAACTGACACTCAGACCTGTAGGCCCATCATTCTAGACAATAATCAAACACTCAATTCTAGTGCAAACAAAAGAGAAATATTTGCAGTGAGGGGGTAAATACTTATAATGCACATCATCCACGTGCTTCACTAGCCTTGATGGATTTTTAAAAACCTTCCCACAATATGGATTTGGGTAAGAATACTTCTTCACCTCTCTGGATTGTAGATTCAAACTCTGCCATGGCTCACCTCTCTCTCTATGCCACTTCATATGGCGTTTCAAATTACACATAGTGGATAACTGCAGTTTGCAGTCCTCTTTGGGGCACACAAATAACTTTTCTTCATGCTTTATCATGTGACGATTTAAATGGTCCTGCCTCTTGTAATTGCAAAAGAAACCATCTACTGGGCAAACAAATGTTCTTTGCAAAATTAAAAGAAATTACAAACTTCATAAATATTAACATGGCAATTTGTTGAGGATTCCACCAATAAATTAAATGATCACTCACACACACATACATCATCAGTTTCAATAAATTGGTGGGAAATGTTTGTTAATCCCCTTTTGATTAATGTCTTCGTGGAGCCTTTTTATTTCCAAGCTTAATAAATACCAAAGTGGCATATTAATTGTTGGGGATTTCATCCTACAACAATATGTTCACACACATGACACACCACATTTGGGAAATGTTTAAAAAATATTGTTTTGATCAATTGTGTAGATGAACAGAAAAAAATGGTAGAATAGAATAAACCAACCTGTGATTGCATGAAAGAATGTATCATAATGATGAAGCGTGAGCAAGTAGAAGGCAGAAGGAACTTCTCAGGGGGGTCACCTCACCTGGTACTAATCCATGGACACTCTTCCCTCCCTCACAACTATGGAGTTCAGATGGGATCTTGTGCTATCATGCATTCAAACACCTAGGTCTTCCAAGGCAGTCTCCTCCCTTGTACTAACCTGGGTTACAAACCTCCTGCAGAAAAGAACTTGAATACCACCATTCCAAGTAGACATTGAAATTAACCAACATTGTAGGCATATATTGAAACTAAAACCACCATTGGTGGCATACATTGAAATTGAAACAACCATTGTTGGCTCACATTGAAATTAAAACAAATGTTACAGATACATTAAAATCAAAACCATCATTGCAGGCTCACATTAAAATTGAAACAAACATTGTAGACACACTAAAATTAAAACCACCATGCCAGCCGTCCATTAAAATTAATATCACTATTTCAGATGCTAATTTGTATTAAAGCCACTATTAGAGAGTCCCATTTAAATTAAAACCAATGTTCCCATTTAAAATAAAACTTCCATTGCAGGCACCTATTAATATTATGAACATTGTTATAGACACTAAACCTAAAAGGCACTATTGCAAACACTCATTAGAATTGAAACCACTATTGTTATAGACACCCACTAGTATTGAAAGCATCCAACAAAGTGAAAACTATTTATAACTTCTTACACATGTTAAAATTAAAACCACTATGATTAGTAATTACAAACCCATTAAAAATAAATCAACCACTGTTACTGGCACCCATCCAAATGAAAGCCACTATTTCAGGCACCCATCCAAATCAATGCCACTATTTCAAGCACTCATCCAAATCAAATCTGCTATTTTAGGTACCCAACAAAATTAAAGCCGCTACTACAAGGGCACACAATATAAGTAAAGACACTACCATAGACACCCATTAAAATCAAAACACCTCTCCATGGTACGCATGTATGGGGTTATCATTCCAGATCCCAAAGGAAATCACCTGTAGTAGGGGTCTGAACTATGCTTCAAATAATGAAGAAGCACTTTCAGTTTATCCAAGTCTTGTGTTGATAAAACTGAGGAGAAGAAAAAGTGCAGTTGTGCTAAGAGAATCCTCTATCACGGTACATCATTCTGCAAGATGTCTGCCTAAGCTAGAGTCGAAGTACTAGCAAAGAAGTTTGAAAAAATAGAATTTTTCTAGGTCCTGCACATCTATAATTCAAGTGTAGACATCCAGGTCAATTGGGGAGTGTTAAATCAGGAGTGATCACCCAATGCATGACAACATCACATAAACCAAAGTGTCAACCTACACATGTAAATGACAAGCAAGATTTCCCCTGCAGAGGTGCTTGGTCTTTTATTTCACACTTGATGCATCAAGTGTTATTAAGGGCAGAAAAATGAGGATGGTCCTTGAATGTGGTTTTATTGTTCTGCTATGGAATGTTGGGTTGGCATGCTCTTTTATTTCACACTACATGCACCAGGTATCACCATGGGCAGCAAAATAAGGACGGTCCTTCAGTGTGGTTTTATTGTTCCACTGTGGAATATCAGGTTGGCATGTTTGACATTTTCCCTGGCACTATGGTGGGCTTGACCATCAGCACATTTTTACAGGGTGAATGGGTTAAAAATTCTAGTCTTTGTGAGCTCTCTATGTGTTGGACTCTGTAGAACACCTAGCCATCGCCAGTATCATAGACAACCTGGTTTGTGTTATGTGTGAATTATCAGATGTTGGAAAAGGAATAAAGAATTTGAGCACCATATTTCAAAGGCACAAAGTGATTTATACAATTCTTCTAGTAGGTGGTTGAGATGACAGAATGATTTTGAATATAATTTCACATTCCAGACCCAATTCTAGGACTAGCAAGCAACTGAGATTGCTCTTCAACTATCAGTGCTTCAATTAAAGGAAAAGGAATTTTTAGAATTAATGCATAGGCATCTAGGGAGGTATGAGGAAATGGGAGAAAGAATGAACACCTTGTACTCCTTTGTTTCCAAAATTACAACTCATATTCAACTTCTAGCACTACCCATGCAGTCATGTTCACCTCAGGTTAAGGGGGAAACCTCTAAACATCATTATCCATTCAAGATATCATAGAACTATGCTGCAGGATCAAAATAACATCATCATCAACAAATATCTGGATATGAAAGCAGTTGAATACATCATGGAGATCCAAGATGGCCTTGAAGAAGCAACCCCTTAAGGTCCAGATTTGATGTAGCTCTTTATTTTTATCATTTTCCAATAGGTATTTTATTTGCTCAAATAGTCTTTGACTCTGTACAGTAATATACTTAGCAATCATATAGGATTGGGGCTTGGGAAGTGTGGCTAGAACAACTTTTGGATGAGAAATTCTTTGTTGGGATATCAAATGATGTTTAGTCCTCCTGCAAAGAGAACAATATTTGAGGTGGGACCCAATATGTAGTCAATTAATGTTTGTTGACCATCATGGGAGTAGCTACATTCTAAGTCCAAGAAACAACCAAGGTGGGAGCCAATATATAGTCAATTAATGTTTTTCGACAATCATGGGAGTAGCTGATGCATATGTAGCTAAGAAATTATGATGAAGAATTGACAGTTAAGAATGCATTTCACTTGCCTATGACAATTAAATATACCCAAATGCATCCAAATGGCTACCATCTAATTACTTCACTAGTCCAAAAACAAAGGAGCTAGTACTTTGAACCATAAAGCATCCTTTGTAATGTCATACATAAGTGTTTGAAGTCAAATTGTGTAAGCATTTGAGTTGTCCAATTATAAATATGTTCCCTACTTCAAATAAATACAGACCAAGATAAATATATCCATTGTCTAATTTAAGATGATGTGAGAGTCTAGTGGAAAATTGTAAAGATGGTATCCCCATAAAGTTTTATCTATGTACATACATGTCCCTATTTGTAGAGTTATACCAACTAATGAGATTGTATTAAGGGAGTCTTTAATAATGTGGGCTAGTCACTTAAACACTTCACACCATGGAACTCTAAATTCCAATTCCAAATTGAAAGACAACAAAATCCTGAAATTGGCCATAAACATCTCATGAGTAATAAGACTTATTCTATTAGGAACAAAAAGTCCCTGTAATAACATTTTGCATTGCAAATGGAAGCAACCATAACAAGACCTTAACCCAAGAGTTTTGCTCAATTACTACTACTTGTATCTTCTCTAGGATAGAGGCCAATAACTTGGGTGTGCTAGTGTTGAACACAACAAAGTAAAATCAATTGTATCTTCGCATAGTTCTTCTCTAATACAAACAATTTTTTTAAAGTTGTTTAGTTTTTATTCCAAGGAGTTAACTTGAAGCTAGAAGAGATTTTCCAAGTCCAACGAAATGAAAAACAACACTCTTGTATTACAGATGTCACTTGAAAAATTCATCAGAACCAATACCAACAAAAAGCTTCATAACCAACTTGCAATCTCCATAACCAACACAAGCTTCTGAATAATTCAATAGAACCAATGCCAATAAAAAGCTTCACAACAAACTCACAATCTTCATAACAAACATAAGCTTTTGAACCAAGGCATCAGAACCAATCAAATTGTATGCTTCAGACGCACTCATGAACTAAAGACCTTAGCACTGTCATCTTTGAACCTAATTCTTAGTGCATTGTTGACTAAAAAAGAGTAACAACCATGTATATTTAGTGCATGGTTACTCAGTAAGGTTATTTTTGATAAGATTCATTTTTTTACACAATGCATATTTCAATTCCTTGTTAAAATTTCCAAGAAATTCTACAACTACTTAGATGAACATGTTTACAAGGGATATCATCCACAAATGTGGGGAAGCATCCCTTGGATTTTCCATGAGATTTTCCTTTGAAAAAATAATAATAATGACAATATATATGGGGTTTGTAATAGTTTCAAGTCTCATTACCAAAGTGGCACATTCCCATGTTGGGAGTCCATTCCTTTGGAGTGCAAGTCCCCAGTGTTATAGCATCCTCCTTCACTCTACCATTAACATCTCTAATTGGTTTTGGTGTCATGCCTTGTGGGCCCTCTTTGGTTTGTGGTTGTTATCTATGTGATGCTCATAAGAATTGCAGGTCTTACTACTACAAAGCAGTATCCCTATGTTGGGAGTCCATTCCACATTAATAACTTTCTCCTTCCTCCTATGATTACTTTCCACTTCTATAAATGTACAATATATGAAGTCACAATGTAGGTTGCCAATGAAGTTGGGATATGAAGTCACAACACACGCCTCCAAGGAAGTTAGGATGGATAGCTAATTTTATTGCAAACTATAGCGTAAAATAGAATGGCAAGAACATGTTTTGGAAAGTGAAAAGAAGAGGGTAAAGTATCATCCCTAGAACTATGAAACAAAATCCCAAAAAGAATGAAATATATCATGGAAACATATACACCATAAATAATAACAGTAATGAAAGAAAAATGCATGACTACCAACCTATGCTTTCACAAACAAATACGTTTGGTCAAATAATATATTTAGAGTTAGCAAAAAAATGTCACCAATACATAGATTATTCATGGGAACATAGACACTACAGAGTTCTTCATATCCACTCTCAAGCTGCATATGACAATGGGAGAAACGTAAGAACTACCTTCCATACAAATTGAAATAATATTTATTTAAACTATAGCAAGTCAAAAGACATTGCATGTTTACCAATAAACATGGAGTTTTATTTATGACAATAATGATAATCTGCAAATAGATATCAATTTGCAGATATACAAGAAATATTTCCATCTACCACTCAATTTCAACATTCATGTGGCATGCTTCAGTATTAACTCAACTTCAAGGATATCTAAAGCATAAGAAACAACCTGAAGGACAAGTGATGATATAATAAAACCAAATGCATATTACCCTAATTCTTCTAAAGATGGTTTTGGGGTAGGTGTTTTTCTCGTTTCTCCTATGAGTACTCATCATCCTTTTTCCTTCAGATTGGAGTTTTAATGTACCAACAATGTGGCTGACTATGAAGCCATGGTGTTGGGTCTTAAGACTGCTAGGAAGATAGGAATGAAAATGTTGAAGATTGTGGGTGATTCCAAGCTAGTAATCAATCAGGTGTAAGAACAATGTCAAGCTAAGAATCGAATACTGAGGTAGTACATAAAGAAAGTATAGGTGATGTCAAACAATATATGAATGTACAACCAATGTATAGCAATATATATTTAGAAAAAAGAACACGGACAAAACTCTATACCGCAAGTGAGCACCTTTGACAAATTTATCGAAATCCCTTGGGTCAATGGGAACATGGAGAACATCTCGATGTGCAGTTGTGTACCTCAAACATGAGAGCCAAATATCTAGACATTGAAAGGAAAACTTGGTTGGCTATGAGTTTATTCCATGAAAGAAACTAGATATTACTCTTGGTATAGTTGTAAATTAATAAGAATAAAAATAAATTAATTAAATAGTAAGTTTGCATGATTCAATTTAGCGTTGACCTACTGCATCAATCGTTGATATACCTCACAGTTTCAGAAATGCACTAAAAACTTCCTGAATTTAACCATATTTCAACTGTGTAAAGGTCCTGTAGGCATCGATCACATCGATTTTTCAGACGTGCAATTTTCAGAGGTGTCATAGTTAATTTAACATTTATTTTCTACATAGCCAATTAAATTTGGATAAAGACTTTACTGTTATACTACAATTTGCAGGCATTACTAACAACAATATCACTATTAATAAAAAAAAATTAGTTCATATTTATATTGAAGTGACCCTTGTATTTCATATTATTACTAGAGTAGCAATTAATCTACAAGAACAATTATCAAATATTTTATTTAATTTTAGTCCTTTTCTGACCAAGAATTATAGAATTCATTTTGCGATCAAAGTGTGTTGATTCTTTATTATTTTGTTGAGTTTTTTGTGATTTTAATCAAAAATTTTCAGAAAATGTTGAATATTTCTATTTTTCAAAGTTCAAAATTGATTTTCTAATTTCTAGAAATCTTATTTCTAAGTTTCAATTCACTAAATGAGCCTTAATGTGACATAATGACATAATTCTCTTGGTGGAGGGCAATTTATTTTTGGTATATTTCACTTCTATAAAAATCATTTTAAAATAAAAGAAGGCTAATTTTGTGAGTGGTTATTCCATCAGTGAGTTCTCTGACACTTACACTGAAAGAATGTTTTGAGTAGGCCCTTTACGTAAGCAAGGAACATTTCTTTGTTAGTGTTCTCAGATTGACATCAAGACCAGTTTTACTAGTGTGTTTATATCTTATTATTTCATTTTTAACTTTTATAGATTTAGTTGTGTGGAAGAACAATTGCATAGAGCTATGAATATGTGCAGAATGAAGCATGTGTGAAGGATGTGGTATGTGCAACAGAATAGGGGTGTAGAGAGAACATTATTTTGCATACATGAAATTAATTTAACTAAGAACATAAAATTTAATTCGTAATGTTTGTAGATCGATGTGTATGTGTGGTTTTCAAAACTAGAAAGAGCAGTTTATAAACTAGAAAATAAAAATATTGGATTAAATTATTATTATTATTATGCAATATTAAATTAAGTTGTTTTTAATGCTTGTGAACTAGTAGTGTTGTGCGAGAGAATAGGCGTGTGGAGGAAGGAACACAAAATTTAATTCATAGTGTAATAGAAACTTTCATTCACAATATTGTGTCTTTTGAATAAATTTCCCACCAAAAAATTTCTTACCCACACCCATACTGACTTCTTACATTTATGAATTAAATACTAATTATTAAATATTCAATTAAGTGTGATTTTAATGCATGTGAGGAAGAGGTGTTGTGTAAGAAAACAGGTGTGCAGAGCAAGGACAAGAAATGTTGATACATTGTGTGACCCCCTCACTTCATTTGCATCTCGGTTCTCAATACAATGTATCAACTATAAAACATTACTATTATTAAACCAATAGTGATGTAATTGCATGAGTTATGACATCATTGAGTAGAGGAATAACATAATATTGATATAATCTAAATTCTTTGTAAGGATATGGCATGCGCGTTAGCGTAGTCAGTGAATTGAATGTTGAAAATACTTATATTTACCTACAAGGTGTTTTCCATTAATCACAGGACAAACATTAGGATGATAAAATATCTAGATGCCAGCTTTATCTTTGATACTAAGTTTTCGTAACATGTTTCAAATGTGAAATGGCTAGTAGAGTGAGGAAAGAAGTTATTTGTAGTGATACAACTAACATATTTGCTCATATCCATAGGAGCTTTCATTGATCGACTGCATATTTAGAATAGCAGAGTGTGTAACATTTGCTCTTTGCAGAGTGTGTTTAAAAGTTGGGAGTATGGTTGGATATTATGTTTCCTTACATAAATCATTCTCTCCGAAGGTTTCATAAAATCACATTATCGACTTTCAATAATGTTTGAATGGCATGTCTAATTATTGCATGAAAAGTATGAAATTATGAACATAAGGCAATTGGGGGACATTATTAATTCACTATTAATGATAAATCAGTGTTCAGGAAGTGGTGTGTCATTAAAAAGGGATACGTATATCTCAAAACAATGTAGTGTGATGTTTCTTATTATCGATATCTAGTACAGGTTGGAAATGTCATTCAAACTCAATTGGAAATCGAGATGTGATTTTATGTGATGTCATCTCTGGCATAAACTACGAATTCATGGTTGGTGGCATTAGTCAGAGAATGCTTTAGTGTAGGGTGATGGCTTCTTGTTCAATATTTTGTATTATGTTCAAAGATTTATGTTTTTGGATACATTATATATTATGGCCACTAAATAATTGAGGTAATGTATGTAGAGGTACAAAATATCCCAAAAGAGAGTTTGTATTACTTGATTTGTGTAACTCACTTGAACACATTGGTCCTCTATTTTGAATGAATTGTAACATTTATTTATCTCAACATTTTTGTTACAAAATCAACTAGCTCGAACGCATTGGACATAAAGCTATTGGCATAAACTATTATTTTGTGTTTGGTGGCATTAGTCTAGGAATACTTTAGTGTATCGTGATAGTTTTTTGTCTAGTATTTTGTATTATTATTAGAGCCAATCCTTGTCTATGTTTAAATATTTGGGCTTAGTCTTGTGCAGGAGGTAGATACGTGAAAGACATTTGCGAGTGAATGTATGAAACTTTGTGTTGCTGGATTGAATGTGTTGTGACAATTAGCTTTGCACCGCAATGTTCAAAATTGCATGTAAGATAATTGATAAATCAAATTTGGTTTAATTTTTTTTTGCATTCCAATATCAAATAAAACGAATCGATATCAACATAGTTGTGGTGACTAGCCTAGCCATCAAGTTGATTCATGGTAGAAGGTAGTCGAACACGTCTTTGCATAATATTTATTTGTGATTTTCCTTTCACAATTTTCTATTTATAGTTATTATTGATGGTCTCTTTGCTAATTATCATGATCACATGTAATTCATATTTATCGTAAATTTATGTTTCTTATGACACATATATCAATGATATTAAAGCAGGAGAAAATTGCAGAGTGAATGGACACAATTTTTTTGGAATTTCGAGATTTATTTCCATTACTTTTCGTAAACATTGGATTTGGTATCTTAAATTGCTATTGATTGAGAGTGTTGTGTGTAACATTTTTCACATAATTAATATTACCAATTGCAGAAGAACTGGTGTGTAGAGAAAGGAATAGAAACTTTTTCTATGCAATGTTTCATATGTTTGTATGCATTCAATATTGTTGGATTTCATAGCAAGAGGATGTTGCTACAGGTTAAGATTGGAAAACTAGAAACATTAGGTTTTTAAATAAATCAGTAAAAATTTTATATGATGCATTTGACATTGAAAGTCCAATTGTTATCATGACTATGCGTAAACTTTAATTAATGAATTTTCCATATGGAAAGCTTTATTTCAAATAAAATTAAACTATTGAAATGGTTTGTGGAACTTATGGTGCTAGTTTGTAGCTACAAGGCTTATTAGTAGTTTCATAGAATAGTCATCATTTGGATTGAATCTTTCATACGAGATACAAATATATGACATAAAATAAATATGAATTACTTGTCATCACGACAATTAGCTTAGAAAACTATGCAAACAAAATCACAAATAAATGTTATGCAAAGACGTGCTCTGCTACCTCTACATGAATCGACTTGATGGTTAAACTGCTCTGCACCACTATGTCAATGTCCATTCATTTTATTTGATATCGAACTGCAAAAAAATAATGGACCAAATTTGATATACAAATTATCTAGCACGTGTTTTTGAAGAAATAGCTACATGGAGCAAGGAACATAAAATCTCTTTCAGAATATTTTGTAACTCTGAATAAAATTCCCTACATATTTCTTCCATGCACCAACCTCCTACACAATGCCACATATTAATCAATTAGTTAGCCATTTTCACTTATGAAAAATTGTACAATGCAAATTTTCACAAATTCTTAAAGTAAACCATTAGTGTAGTCTATATATTATATGCTATTGTATTAAACTATTATTATAATATTAATCAGTTAGAACAATGTATTGATAAATAATTATCGTGCAAAGTGTGGAGGAGCAGAGGAAGTTGTGCGGAAAATTGTTCCATTGTGCTTTTTCTATAACTATTTATAACCACACATGTTCCTTCCTTGGCACACCCTCTCTCCTACATAACACTTCTTCTTGACACACATTAAAAAGAAATTTCATTGAATATCGCATAATAATATTTAATTCACAAATGCATTTAATATTTCATAATAAGTATTTGGAAACCTTTGGAACTTACAGTAAGAGTTGTGAACATATGTGGAATGAAGGATGTGTGGAGGATGGGGTATGTGTAAGAGAACGAGGGTGCAAAGAGAACTTTATTCCGCAAAGACAAGATTATTTTAACTAGTAACATGAACTTTAATTCATAATGTTTGGTGGATCAAAATAGGATGTACAGTTTTCAAAAATAGAAACAATGGTTTATAAATTAGAAATAGTGAATCATGGTATTTGAGGTTTTCAAATACTATGTGCATTTGCCTATGCATAGTGTTGTGCAAGAAAATGATTGTGTGAAGCAAGGAACATAGATTTTCTTTCACAATGTTTTAGTCCTCCTTTTGCACACATCTCTCCCACACAACAATACATGTTATTAACCATTAATCATGTGGGGTGCGGTTGTAGAGGGAAATTTATTCTGCATATATGAAATTATTTAAACTTTAAGCAAAAATTTAGTATCCAATAAAAATTTAAATTGAGTGGGTGGATCAAGGAACATAAAATTTAATTCATAATGTAATAGAGACTTTTATCCGTAATGTTTTCATCCTCTATACATAATTTCCCGTTGGAAAATTTCTTCCACACACTCATTTTTCCAGTCAATTCAAATACTATGTGCATTTGCGATCTTACATTTATGAATTAAATAACTATTATCATATATTCAATTAAGTGTCTTTTTAATGCATGTGAGGAAGAGGTATTGTGTGAAGAGAATAGGTGTGCAGAGAAAGGAAAAAAAAATATTATTTCGCAATGTTTTGGTCATCTAAATAAATTTTTCGTCTACAAATTTCTTCTACACATCTCCCTCCTATTATTATTGAATTTGTAAACATTTAATATGATGCATTTGTCATTGAAATTCCAAGTGTTATCATGACTATGCATAAACTGTCATGGAAAATTAAGAAGAATATTGATTTAATGAAATTATTGTTGCCGACAAGAAACATTGTTTCCTCATTTCATAGTTCTCACACCCTTGTTTACATAAGCAATCTACAATTGCCTTAGCTCTGGAATGATTGGGTAGAGAAATAACATAATACTAATACAATCCTAATGATATGCAAAGAGATAACCTGCGCATGTGTGTACTTAGTGAATTTTTTTTGTAAGCAAATATTTCTACATTGTATTAACAGAACAAAATTTTGTACAATGTATAAACATATTATCCATCTTTGCCTTAGAATGAGGAAACTAGAGTGTGTGATAAACAATTCTCTACCCTTGGGAGGGGAAACCAGACTCTAAGATTTCTAGAGAATTTAACATGTGAAATATATTTTCATTCAACTCACAGTGGAGGGTTAAGCCTCACAATACCATAAGTGATGATTGAAAAGAAAGGATAGTTATAAACTATAATGGTGTTGGGGGCTTCTCGGGTCTAGACCAGATGTAATTAGGCCTAGCAAAATAGTTGAGGTCACTCTGATTTTCATTAAGCCAAATTAGGGTCGGTCAAATATTCATCAAACAAAATGAAAAGACAATTACCAACCTTTTTCTTGTCATGTCATTGGTGGCTAACGCATTGCACATTGGAGCTTCATTGTAGTCGTGTTGGTGCCTCAAACCTGAGTGCTTCTAGGTTGTAGCACTAATAAGGGATGGGACGAGGGGGGCAAGGAGGAGGAGCATTAGCCATCGGAGGGGAGAGGAAAGGTGTAGAGGGAGGAGGAGGATCTCTATGGGGAGGCAGAGGGACGAGCTAGTGGGAGGGGAACACGAGGGAGACATAGCAGGGGATGGGAGGTTGGGGGGGTAGGAAACTTTGAGGTATTTGGAACGTTGTTTTAGTGAGGAGGTGGAATTGATGAGGTATGGAGAAAGCTCTACCATCCAATTAAAAAATGTAGACTTGTCCTGCTCCTTATCTTTCAACTGATGGACTAGGAGATTATGAAGATCCGAAAGGGATGTGCACCCCCCTATAGGTCTTCTCCTATTCCATGGCAACCATGCTTCTTCTGATGCGCTGATGGATGTTGTTATCAAACTGGGTGGCAATGAAGCCATCATCCAGAGTGGTGGGGGGAAAACCACGACATCTTCCCCTACCTAGGCAACATCCTCTTCCTATGTCACTACTCATAATGGAGTTGTAGGGGTTGGGCGTCATGAGGTTGTGTTCAGGGGTGGCAGAGAGGATTACAGGGGGAGTCGACGAGGAGATAAACAATTGGGAGGACAAACCTTTGAGGAATATAATGTCAGAGACGACATGGAGAGTGTCCATTCCAAGGCTAAGGTATAAATGCAGAGTTTAATTCAGATGGGCATCATCTATTGAGAGACCATTGCCACATGCTGAGCACCATGAAGAGAGAAATCTGAGTTACTCCTAGTCACTCAGATCCAAGGTGCATATGTGGTGAATTGAATGTTGAAATTATTGATATTTACTCACAACAATGTTTTCTATTAATCATATATAGTAGTTAAATTTAATCACGAGTTATTGGCAATGTTTTTGGGACAATCAATAAGAAAAATAGGTGATATGAATCTATTTGGATGAAACGTACAATTGATTAGGACAACTATATCCACGCTAACATGAGATTGGTTAATGAAGATAAAAATTGGGATGATAAAAAAATATGAATACAAACTTTATCTCCGATACAAAGATTTTGTAATGTGTTTCACATGAAAAATAGTAGAAAGTGGTCACTATGTAGGGAAACAAAGTAAGAGAGCATTTGAAATGGCTAGTAGAGTGCGGAAAAAATCTATTTGTAGTGATACAAATAACTCATTTGCTCATATCGACTATGTATTTGGAATACAGAGTATGTAACATTTTCTCTTTGCAAAATGTGTTGAAAATCTTGGGGTATTGTTCAAGCCGTTGTTTCCTTACATAAACTGTTATCTCCAAAGCCGATGTATCATAAAATGACATCCTCAAATTTCAATTGTATCTGAATGACGTGTCTAATTATCGTATGAAAAGTACAAAATTTTGAACATATGGCCATTGGAATACATATTAATTCAATATTGATAACACAATAAACTATCAAACGGGAACTATACCAATTATCCATTTTTTTGAAGTAGCAAAAAATCATCCGATTTCGAAAAGTGTTGATTCAAAATACACCCTTTTTTTTCGGAGCATATTTTTGACACTTTAAATTTTCTTATGTATCAAGTATGAACCTTTTTTTTTAAATGTTAGTGATTTTCATGCTGATTTTAAAAAGTGTTGATGCAACATCAACCCTTTTTTGAGAAGACTTATATTTGACACTTTAAATTTTCTAATGTATTAAGTGTGAATAATTTTTTCTAAATGTTGGTGATTTTCATGTAGATTTTGAAAAGCATCAACATTTTTTTAAGGAATATTTTTGATAGTTTAAATTTTCTTATGTCCTAAGTATGCACAAATTTTTTTTAAATGTTGATTATTTAACCATTTTTCATGTTGTCTTATTCCTCTTCTTGTTTTTGTCATAAGATGTTTGTTTTTAAGGGTTTTCCAAACATGTGCTTTTTGTTTTTCTTTGCAATGATTTTTTATAATGAAAAAATTAATTATTGGGGAGCCACATGTGCATAGATGCACAAAAGGGGTAATGCTGACTGCTGAGGTGTTTAGGAGGGGTAATGCTGACTCTTGAGGTGCAGAAGAAGCTTTCATAGCACTAACATTAATGCTGACTCTTGAGGTGCAGAAGAAGCTTTCATAGCACTAACATTGACATTGTCACTATCGTGGTTAGTGCTAGTGAGTTTCACTCTTATTTCAATTTTTTTTTTCCAACTTAAAATTTTACAGAAGAACTTCGTGTAATAAAAGCTTTGACTCCACCTTCGTACTCTACACAATGAAAATGTCCATTGTCCTGAGCTTCAACTCCACTTATGCACTTTGTACAATGCAAACATTGACTGCCCCTCTGCACTCTACACTTCACACACTTTCTACACACCCTTTCTCCTTTCTTTGCATAAACAAAAACTTAGTATCTAGATTAACTAAAGTCTCTTTTTGATGTGTAACTATTAATTGTGTTCAGTACAATGTATGAATCTGCCACCTCCACATTTCATACAATGTATCAAAAAATCTTGATATTCTAATATCATTCTAAGACACATTGTTTGGTGGCCACATGTACAAAGTGCATAGATGCGGAGAAGAGCTATGTACGGAGATAAGGGAGCGTACAGAAGCAATATTGGATATCAAGTTTTTAAATAGAGCATCGGTCTAATTATTGTAGACTCACCTATTGAATCAGATTTCTTTTCTTGAACATAATTCAATTGCAAAAATGAGCACAAATGATAATCGCAATAAGGTACACTTTTTCATGCCCTATAATCATAACCTAAGCTAAAAGGGTATCTGCAAAGATAAGGGAGAGTGGAGAAGCACTTCATGCAATAAAAGCTTCGACTCCACAAACTTTCACTCCCCCTCCAAACTATTTCACGCACACCCTTTCTCCTTCCTTTGCATATATGTTCAGCCTATGCCCACTACCTTAGTTGTTTAACCTCCAATACCAATCATCATAATTACCACCGCAAAAAATAATTCAGTAGATGTAGCTTAAAAGTTAAAAGCTATATCAGCATATTCTAACACAATCTATGCAAAAATGACTTTCATTGTGCAAAATAAAGAGATGCAAACACTTAAATTTCACAATTACCACCACAATAAATAATTCATCAGACCTAACTTAAAAGTTAAAAGCTATATCAGCATCTTCTAATGCAATCTATGCAAAAATGACTTTCATTGTGCAAGATAAAAAGATGCAAACGCTTAAATAACAACAGATTGTAGAAATACACATATTCTCAAATAATAAAAGATTGTAGAAATACACATATTCTCAAATAATAAAAAAATGTAAACCCTACAAAAAAAAAAGCATAACCTTATTTTAATTATTCTTATTATTATTTGAAAAAAATGTTTCATATCTCAATTGCAAATTCTAAAAATAATTAACATAACTAAAATGTCTCGTTCAATCAATTTACTTTACCTCATGCTCTCAGTTGAATTCTATAATCGGGATAAGAAAATGGTTGTTTGCAAAAGTGTTGGAAATACTGAGAGGGGAGGTGAATCAATATTTCTTTTCAATTGTTATTTTACCAGTTAAAACATTTATATTCAGAACACAAGATGAACAACAAGAATAAATGATTTTATTAATATAATATTTGTAATAAAATAGATACAAATATATATGATTCCAATCTATTGCCAAGCACCAACTTGTACTTTTGTGAGGCTCCAACCTCTAGAGCACCAACTCTGTTTTGTCAAGGCACTAACCTTGGACCTAGGAGCACCAACTCCTGGGACACCAATCCTTCCAGTTCTGAGGCACCAACCCTCTACTGTCAAGGCACCAACCTTGGATATAGGAGTACCAACCCTTGGATATAGGACACCAATCCTTCCACTTCTGAGGCACGAACCCCAAGGACACTAATCCTTCCACTTCTGATGCTCCAACCCCAAGGGCTTCGACCCAATCTTGTCAGAGCAAGTTTGATAGTGATTCTCTGCTCCCAAAACTCTTATTTACTGAATTTTGTATGTTTACAGCTTCATTGTAGTCTCCATGCTACAACATCAACGACAACCTGTCTTCATATGAAGAAGTCTTTACAACTCTTCATACTGTCCACATAGAGTCTGCAAAAGTTATCTCATGATGATATCAAATAGCCATCACGATCTCTGATAATGTCTCCACACAACTTTAGTGAGTCTACTATTCGTTGTACTAAGCTCTGTACAAAAACCAACTCTCTGTGTCAAGCCTCTGTTCTCACTATCATGGTGAATTCTTCCAGCGTGACTATTGGGCACTGTTCTTGCTATTGCAATCTCTTACTTCTCAGAAATACATTCACATATTATTTTGTACTCATGCTGGCTACTGTTCCCTTCAAGCGATATCAAATGAAACTTTATTTATTATATCATAGAATAGGTCTTCAGTATGCATTATGCACCTGATTAATTCATCACAGGTATGAGTCTTTCACAGGGTAACACAATTAACAAAGTTGCTCGTCCTTCGACTCCCTCCTGTCCGGCTGGACCTTCATCTTTATTCTATCTTGCTGGACCTTTGGCCTCTTTGTATCCTGCTGGACTGTCGGCTTCCTTCTTTCTTTCAATTCACCAACCACAACCACCTTTTTTTTTCTCTATTATATAAGCCTAATACGCTGACCTTTGGCTTCCTCCTTGCTCGCTTGAGCTTCAGCTTCCTCAACGCTCACTCGACCTTCTCACTTCCCTCCTCCGGTCACTTTAGCTTCCTCTATGCTCTCTTGATTCCTCGGCTTCCCGATCTATGGCTTCCTCTGTCTATTCAAGTGTTCCAATACTCACAAGACACGTTAATTCAGAAGAGAGGCCGAATTACAATAGTATTGCATATTAAAAAATATCTGAGAGGCCCTTTTTAATATTCATACAATATACATTAATTCTTCACGAACATCGCATTCCTTTAATCGCAATCGCGACTTCCGGAGGTCTTTTATAAGTCGTGCCCATAACATAGCCGATGGCCGATTTCCCCTACCAAATGCGATATTATATTAAACTGCTTTTAATAAGTTTGTTGGGTCCACAGGCTTATTGCAATCGATAGTTTGATATCCCTTAGAGACTAGCAATACAACACGAATGCGATATTACATTTAGTCATGTTAAATGGTGCATTTGGGTCCATGTTATTATCAAAATCGGTGCTTTCAATGTGGCAAGGCTTTACAAGAGGCTTGCGATATGGCGGATGCGATATTTCAATAGGCGGTTTACAATGGAGCTGCGGATCTGCATGTATTATCGCAATCAGAGGTTTAGGGGGTGACAGGCCTTCATAACTACGATTAGTAATTAAATCGCGACCGTCAATGTGGCACTCGATCCGATAGTTGTTGCTTAGCCTGATCACCAACCAGTCCGGTCGATCTCCACCGTTGATCTCCTTCCATCAGATCAACAGCTGATGCCTTTTCCCGATCAATCAACTTGCACGACACTTTGTGACTGTTGATCTGGATCTGCTTGATCTGATAATCCAAAACAATTTCGGGTGAGACACAAGCATGGAGAATACCTGCCCGATAAAGCAATTTTTCTCTCTCCTCGGTTACTACATGTCGAACGGTTGATGGAATCGGGTGACTACCCTTCAATATAGGCTACAACTTTTTGTCCGCCCGAAATACCACTTATGGTTTTGAGAAACCACCTCTTCGTTGATTATCTTCCGTGCTCTTCCACCATGTGATGACCGTTGATCCATGAGATCCAACGGATCCTGTGCACTCTCTATTTGTTTCCTCCTTAACTTAATCTAGCTTGCTTTTGATGGACTCTGTGTTAAAACCACAGTTTCTGCCACACTCTGTTTAGCACACGACATTCATATATCGATTCATTCACTTAATATTGGATCGCCATCGATCCATTCAATGGGAATACAAAGAAATAACCAATTAACTGTTAAACGTGGATACACAGAGTAACGACAGTCCACACTAGGCACGAATCTTGCCCTCTCGGCTCAATTACAGCAATAAATTGACCTCTATCTCAAACCCCCTCTAACACTCAGCCTCTCGCTTCTCACTCAAAAACTAATCATCTCAACTCCGTTGACTTTCCACTCTTCTCTGCTCTGATATGGCTCATCTGTTAACTCCTTTAATACTCTGCAACACTCATGGCTTGGTTGGATTCGCTTTCCTCTGGCTTCTTCTCATGGCTTTGCTCCTATTTCTTCATAGATCTGCTTTGCTTCTTCTTGGCTTCATATCATCATTTAATATCTTAGAATATTGCTATATTAACATACTCATGTTGTTTCATGGATCTGTTCTACTTGGTTTCACATCATTGTTTACTATCCAGAATATTGCCATATTGACATCAATGACAACTTAGATTAACCTATGAAATTAAATTTGCTGCTCCCAAAACCGATCGATCACTGTTAACCAGATGCCTGTTTTGTCGCTCTTAAAAACGATCACTGTTAGCGAAAGTTCTGTCTTGTCAGACGTAAGACGTAATAACAAGAACAGTGTTTTGATCACACTGGACTACGTGATATTTCCTGCGAGTACGATGACCCACACACAACTAGGCAGATATTGTCAAGCAGGCGGGGCATCGGCAAGAAATATATCGTGCAATGGTGAAAGAGACACGGAATGCGAACATATACTTTATTGTTACAGAGGCAGAGACCACGATCTTTTAAGGGAGTTTGGGAAGTCGAAGGAGAAAAGTGGCAAAGTCAAGGCAGCGCATATTTTATTTTCAGTGAGACAATGAAAGAAGGCGGGTGCAAGGTCTTGAATTCCAGTTATGTTTTAAAAAAATATAGTGGGAAAATTATCATAATTTAGTTATGGAATTAGCAATGAGGATAGTGATTTTTGTTGTTATAAGAGAATGCAAGTTGACTCATCATTTTTATATAAAGAAAACTATGTTATTAGGAATGAATGGTTGATAACTAATAGTTGTAAGAGACAGGATTTCGCTTTCACTCTAGCCAAATACATTAAATCTTGTACCATTAAACTATTTCCTAATCTCTAAAAAAACAACTTTTAACCAAACCCAAATAATTTTAAAACATGTATCCTCCAAACCCAATCCTACTTTGAAAAAAGTTATACAACAGCAAAACCCAAATAATTTTAAAACATACATACTCCGACCCCAATACTACTTTGAAAAGTTATGGAATAGCAATAACCATTGTTTTTTTTCTTTAGTTTGTCTGGTCTGGATTCTGCCATTATTAATAGATTTTGAATGTTCATTTGTGCATATTGAATTGAATTTATAGTTTGTATATTTCATACAATATTTCAACCTGAAAAAGTTACTAGCCGATACGTCCATAGTATCTTAATAGAAATAAAGTTCTGTAAGGGCCTCATTACAAGCCTTATGTTTTGGTTCGAACTTCGGGTGTCAATGCAATATATTGGTTCTGCAAATATATTTATTTCTAGGTTATGATCTGAAATCGTGACTCCGGTTTCTCAAGATTATTGGAATATGTCCACAATGTTTTCTTCATAATTGTGTCACACGAGCCCTTCCTGACTGTGTGGATAGTACAAATATTTGTCCTAAGATCTTCACTAATTTTTCTTTGCAGGTGTCAACAATATAGTGAAAAACCGGCAGTTGAAATATACATAAAATTGAGGTGTATGTGCATTTTAATCTCTCTTATCGATTAACCATTGATATATACCAGGTGCAGAAGTCTTTGAGAATAGTCTGAGCTTGGGCGGCATCAAATCATTTTATAAACTTTGATCAAACAAATGATGTGGTTTAGGGAGTGGATTACTCGAGATTGGGTAAGATTTTTATGGTTTTTTTTTATTTTATTTTATTTTTTTCATTGGTTTATGTTAGTTATATGTTTTTTAAAATGTATTTTGTATTCATCTTCGAAGTAAAAGATCTGGATCATATAATAAGATATATTTGTTTGTGTATGTGCGAAGATAAAGAGAATAAATAAGCACTTCACACAATAAAAGCTTCTACTCCACATCCCTCGGCACCCCACACTTCACATACACCTTTTCTCCTTCCTCTGTCTATATGTTCAGTCTCTCCCTTACCTTAATTCTTTAAGGCTAGAGCTAATGGGCATACCATTGAGCATTAAATGCCCGGCTACATGCACCCCCTATAGCCCGATAACACGCGCGTTGATTTTTTATTTATCTAGTCACCACGCACTTGCGTTATCGGGCTATCGAGGGCGGATGTAACCGGGCATTTAATACCCAATAATATGCCCATTAGCTCTTTAATCTCCAATACCAATATTCACAATTACCACTACAACAAATAATTCATCAGATCTAACATAAAAGCTATATCCATACAAATATGATTTCCATTGTGCAAAATACAAAAATACTAACCAAATAATATCAAAAGTAAAAAAACAACAGGTTGTGGCAATAGAACGATTCCCAAAATAAAATAAAAAATGTGGGCCCGGCAATTAAAAAAACATAGCCTTGTTTAAGTTATCTTCTTTCTTACTATTTGAAAAATGTGTTTCATATCTCAATTGCAAATTCCAAAACCATTTCAAACTAAGGAAAATGGTTAGGTCAATCAATTTACTTTACCTCATGCTCTCAGTGGGATTCTCTAATCTGGATAAGAAAGTGACTCTTTGCAAAATGCTATGAAATAAGATTTGCTGCTCCCAAAACCAATCACTGTAGCAAGATGCCTGTCTTGTCGCTCTTAAAAACGATCACTTTTAGCGAGATGCCTGTCTTGTCAGGCATAATAACAGGAACAATGTTTTGATCATATGAAATTATGTGATAGTTACTGGGAGTACGGTGATCTGGGTATTTTTATATCGATGGTTAATTCTTCCAATATTTTCGAATTGGAGGGATATAAGCGCTGTCAAATATTTAACCGTGCCTGATTCCCAAATATTCAGAAAATCAGCCATCAATATAAAATCAAAGCGATGACCCACAAGCAACTGTTGGACAGATATTTTCGGGCGGGCGGGGCATCGGCAGAAATATATAATGGTGAAGAGACACGGAATGAGAACATATATTTTATTGTTACAGAGGCAGAGACCACGATCTTTTAAGGGAGTTTAGGCAGTCGAAGGAGAAAAGTGGCAAAGTCAAGGCAGCGCATATTTATTTTCAACGGGACAATGAAAGGTGACGGGTGCCAGAGGTATTAAATTCTAGTTTTTCTTTAAAATATTAGTAGGATAATATAATCCTAAGATAGTGATTTTTGGTGGTTAAGGAGAATGTAAATTTATTTATCATCATTATTTAAAAAAAATAATGTAACTTGGAATGATTTATTGGTAATAGGCGCTGAATTTTAATTGATAAATTTTCTCTTTTGACACAAACTTTATAAATGGTAAGTAATTCACATGTTTCTTTCACGTTGAATGTTCATTTCTGCATATGAAATTGAATTGAATTTATAGTTTGTCTATTTCATACAATATTTCAGCCTGAAAAAGTTAAAGCTTTGATATTTTGGTTCGAAACTTCAGCTGTCAATGTTTTTTTTTTCCGGGTGGTTCATGTACATCAGTGGTCAGGGGTGCAGGCTATGTCTATGAAATAATTAGGGCTGATCTCTAGGATCACACCCCTCGGCCATCACAGACCTAACTCTAAGGGCTTTCAAGTAGAATCGACCATATGACCTCCTATTTGAGCTAACCCTTGGGGCTTCGGCTGTAGATGTTATTCTCAATGATCTGCAATATATTTATTTCTAGGTTAGGAATTAAATAAATAACCACGAATTGTAATGGCCAATCAGATTTTATTACAGTGTCATCGAATTATACGCTTTTGCCGATTTCTTTAGATTATATAGACAGTTAAATCGTGATTCCGGTTTCTCAAGATTATTTGAATATGTCCACAATGTTTTCTTCATAATTGTTCCTGACTTAGCAGGATATTTTCAAATATTTCTCCTAAGATCTTTCCTGATTTTTCTTTGCAGGTGTCAACATTATAACCAAAAATCGGCAGTTGAAATATACGTAAAACTGAGGTGCATGTCCATTTTAATCTGTCTTATCGATTAACCATTGATATAAACCAGGTGCAGAAGTCTTTGAGATTAGTCTGAGCTTGGGCGGTATCAAATCATTTTATAAACTTTGATCAAACAATGATGTGGTTTAGGGAGTGCATTACTCCGAGACTGGGTAGAATTAAATAATATTTTAATTAATTTTGGCTAAACAATGATGTTTTGGATATGTAAAATACCCTTTTCATAGAGACACATTCAAGATTAAAGCGATGACAGTATTGAACGTATTTTTAATGATTTTTTCCAAACGATTATTGGTTTTGGTAGTGGACATTAAACTAATAATGGTGGCGCAATAGCCACCACGATTAAAGAGGGGTCTGTCTGCTCTTCATCCTATTAGTTTTTATTTGCACCTTTGTTTTAATTCAAGAGTTTAAATTGGTTAATTAAACTATTTTGGAGTTAGGGGATAGATTTTTATCTTCAATATTCAAATTTAGTTTTCGCGTTATATAATAAATATATAAAAATATATTATTAGAATATTTTGGTTTCATTATTTATATAATTTTATTTTTTAAAGTTATTATATAATTATTAAAATAAATTACACACAAATACAGACACTAATTTTTGTGGTATCAAAATTTAGAATTGGATTATAGATTTTTGTTTTTTTTTTTTTGTTCTATTAGAAGTGGAGCCGTATTTATTTTGAGTTACTTCAATTTAAATGAACTTTTTTAATAAAAATATACTAAAGATTATCAAATTAAAGTAACTTTTTTATTAGATTTAAAAATAAAGAATATTGAACTAGAAAAAATTGAACTTTTTAATAAAAATATACGAAAGACTATCCAATTAAAGTAACTTTTTTATTAGATTTAAAAATAAAGAATATTGAACTAGAAATTTTACACAATGAGTGTTTTAACAATATATTCTATTGCACATTGCAACACTCATATGAAGATTGAAGAGTGCTTTGCAATATACTCTATCACAAATTGTTTTAAGTTTATATGGAAGTCAATTTTGATAGAATTATGTGTGTATTGATCACTAGACTATTAATATAATCTCTTTTGGACACAACCATCTCAAGGTGTCCCTATGACATCTAAGGTAAGTGGCTTTTATAGGAATTGAACCGTTTTAAATGGTGAAAAAAATTCTACTCTTCCAACTTTTGGGTCTCCATAGTTTTTGGACAATTCTACACAAAATCAAGTAGGAATTTGTTGGAATAAAAAATTTGAGCTATTAATCTACATAATTTAAGCACCATAGTGGTTTTTCATAGCACTATAATATATTTATGCACATAAAAATACATTTTAAACAATAAAAATTTACATTCTTCCAAAAATTATATCCATAAAAGAATAAAATAATCAAAATGTAAAACT